>SCLH01002097.1:112959-139017 GCA_004367855.1 Oikopleura vanhoeffeni
GTTTACAAAAATACGATTTTCTAGAATTGAACACAAAATTTCAAAAATCTAATTCCCCTTAAATGACCGCAACATATTTGTGCTTCTTTTCTCAAATTTATACTGCATTCTGAAATTTAACCTAGGAGGAGTAGGAAATTGAAGAGCGAAAATCTTGAAATTAGGCGGTTTTGGGCAGTTCTAGAAAATACTCGTCCAAAATTCAAAAATCTAATTCCCCTTAAATACGGACAATATTGTTTCCGTGGTTCATTCCAAATTTGAGTGGAATCGTATGTGAGCTCTAGGAGGAGTAGGGATTTGAAATTTCGATTGGGTGTTCTAGAACTCGTTGCATGGTGGTCACCAGGGTCGGCCAAAAATTAATATGATAGATTATTTTTGTAGATTAGGGATAGATCTACCAAATGGATATTCTCAAAAGTTTTGCAGCAGTTTTGTCTTCTGATAAAGGGGAGTACAAAAGTACATTTATGCGACCGCTACCCCCTTAAAGTCAAAAAAACGTCAATTTTCACAATTTCTAGAATTCTGGTGATACTTCATACTGAAAAATGTTCTGAGTCGATTGACTTATCGATCTAAATCCAAGATTCTAAAAGTCGGAAAAATGTAAAAATTCAATAAACAATTTTTTATAAAACTGAGTCAAAAATACGATTTTTTAACATACAAAAAATAATTTCCGGGAATTCTCCAGAAGATACAAATGTATTCAATATTACTATAATTTTATTGAAAAGCAATGTTTCGAATCAAAACTTTCGATTCGAAACTTTTGAGGTTCATTCCAAATTTTTTTGGGTCGATTGTATAAATTTTACAAATCAAATTTTAATAGACGATAACACAAATTCTAGATCATGATATACAAAGATTATTGTACCGGTATGATCAGGTTTAGATTGAATCCTTCAGAATGATATAAAACTTATTTTATAGATCTATCAAAATATAAATTTGCAATGCAGTTTGAAAATATCCGAATTCTTTTTTTAGGATGTCTTTGAATTATGTGTAATTATTGTGGCACAATAATTTTGCAGCGCAAAAAAATATTTCTAGTTGGTTTTAACTTAGAACTTCTTATGGTGGTTTTATATACATGAACCATGGTTATATCGAAGATTATACTTGCGCGTTGCTGAGAAGGCCACCGTCATAACTGTGACGTCAGAAATGATAGTGACCAATCAAATCACACGATTGTCAACTTATTATAAGAATCTTGTGATTTGATTGGTCTGACGTCACATTTATGACGGTGGCATTCTCAGCAATGAACAAGTATAATCTTCGATATGTATGACCATGTCGTGTGAAGTTCGCTGAATTTAAAGTTCTAAAAGTTTTCTTTTATGCTGTTCAAAATTAAAAATATCGCATTTTTACATTTTACTATACAATGTCCTCGCTCTCTAACTGGTACACCTAACGACCTAAAACTTTCCCTGTACTTTTGTTTAGAAAGCTACATTGTAGATTAAAATTGCCATATTTTGTAGTTGATCTCAAATTGTAATGAAAAAAGTTTTGTTTATAACATAAATCAAATACAGCCAGCATCTTTTGTGAAAAAACTTGTAATTAATGTTTGATTTGATTTTGAATCTACGTTAGAATTCTCAAATGTAAAAATCAAAAAAGTTTCCAACTTATACTTTTTTTAAAATATCTAGAAACCCATAATAATTCGAGGAAATCTTTGAAAATATAAAAAGGTACATCGAAGGGTTTTTTTACAAATCTGCCGTTTTGGGCTTTTATTAATATCAGCAATAATTCACAAAACACCTTTTATTACTCTACCAGTTAGGGACACATTGACCGACCTCAAAAAAGTGTACCAGTTAGGGAGCGAGGACTGTATTTTATAAGATGATAGAAGTTCTATCATAGAACTCGGATTTTTTTGAATTTATTTCTATGAAACAAAGTGTTAAAATAAACAAATATAATAACTCAAATATAGTTACTCACAGTAAGCAGTTCGTCGCCTGGTTTTCTTTTTGAATCATTTCTTGTATCCGAATTACTTTTTCTCTTCAGTCCTTCCTTCTTTCGAACCATTATTTTATAAAAATAAATAAATTTTATTTTTTACTTTAGAAATCAGTATGAAGCCCTTTGATTGGATGAGAAAACTAATCGACAATTGTGATTGGTTAACGAAAATGTCCGCATTTTTATAAATTCTCGAAATCGATTTCAAATAATTTGAAATGAACCACTAGATAAGAAACGGGCCGACTTCCAGATTTGAACGTGAAATAGGCGATAAAATATACCCCATGAAATCCATTTTCTTGAAAGTTTTGGTACACAATTATACAGAACGATTTGAAATGGAGAATTTCAAGGGTCAAAAATGGGTATCCATTTGACTCATTTTTAGAGAATTACTATCTGGTCATATTCAGACTAAGAATTTTTGTTCGATTTTTCAAATGAAGCTCAAATTTTCATGACTTCAGTTCTAAAAAATGCAAAGATCAATTTTTTCGAAAACAAACTTTAATGCAGGCTTCCAAATAGGATGGCTTTTACCCCCTTTTCAAAACAAAAGATAGGGATGATTTTTTTGGAAGCCTGCTAAATGACCAGAGAAAATTTTGTACTTAGTCAATACCCATTTTGGAATTTTGAAAGTCCTTATCGTCAGAAACAGTAATAAATAGGTGGCCCTGAAAAGGGCCGTTTTTAAATAAACAAGTGAATTAAGCTCGTTCTCCTCGGATTCGTCTGGCCAATTGGATATCTTTTGGCATGATAGTAACTCGCTTGGCATGAATAGCGCACAAGTTAGTATCTTCGAAAAGACCTACAAGATAAGCTTCAGATGGCTTCTTGAAGACCATAACAGCAGGAAGATTGGAAACGGAGATCGTCTTAAATCTTGCAGCAATTTCTCGAACTAACCTTGGAAAGAGTTTTCTGTCAAAAGCTCGGTAGATTTCTGGTATCTTCGATTTCTCGGAGGGCGACGGTACCTGGTCGGTATCTGTGTGGTTTCTTAACTCCACCGGTGGCTGGTGCCGATTTACGGGCAGCCTTGGTGGCGAGTTGTTTTCTTGGGGCTTTACCCCCGGTAGACTTTCGTGCAGTTTGCTTAGTTCGTGCCATTTTTTAGATGTGAGTCTGAATCAAATTTGGCTTGTTTATATAGGGAGAGGGACGCCTACGCAGATTTAATAGGCCCCCGCGCTAACCAACGGAAAAAGGTGGGGGTTGTCTCTGCAACGTTCGGTGATCTTTGATTATTCGATAAGATTAATGGTGTGAAGGAATTGGGCGGGAAAGAGTTACCAATGCGGGTAGTGCGGGAAAACTCTTTTTTGAATTTGATTTTGGCGGTGAGAATGAGTTATTTCTCGAATTGAAATCATTCGCGCAAAACTCTATAAACTTAACAGAATTATTAAAGGGGTTCCTCAGTGATTTTTACTCGAATTTGAAAAAATAAGATAAAAATGAACCTTCGTCCAAAAATTAAACAGACTGATCTCGAAATATTGATAAAAATCAAACTACTAAAGTATAATTCAAAATTACATTTACAACTGACAAAGTTATAAAACAAAAAAAAATTCTTAAATTTACCCGTTGGTTTACGGCATACAATTTTTACAAAATTTGTATTTTTTGACATAAAATTTTTGGGTAAATAGTAATTGGTCGAAAAATCGAAATTTTTCGATTATAAGGACCCTTTTTTCTGAACAAATTTTCGGCCAATCGTTTTCAGTGCCAAATTCGATATAAAAAAGACAAATATTTGGTTTTATCTGGTCAAGTCTGAAAACATTTTGCCTAAATGGCACTATTTCAATAAAAAGTGAGTTTTTAAGCTTCAAATTTACCTATCTTCGACATAAACCGAGAAAATACTCGGTTAAGGGGGTGGGTATCGCTTTTTTGAGCCCTTTATAAAATTAATTTATGATACTTTAATATCGATTAGGACTAAAGTTGACCCAAGGCATCTCATGGTGGCAATAATTTTCTTCAAAACAATCTAGAAAAAAATCTAGAATTTTCAAAATTTGAATATTTTTTTGCTTTATCTCGCAAGAAACTGGTAATTCACCACCATATGAAGATTTTTTTCAGTCTCTATGACCCGTCGAAAACGATGCATAAAATTTAAATTTTCAAAAATATCCAAATCGAATTTTAGAAATTTCAATATTTTTTAAGCAAAAATCTTCGACCTAATTATCGAATTTGACACTGATTGGTTCATAATTTCGATAAGCCGTAGGCACATTTTTTAATCAGTGAAATCTCAGCTTCAATTTGGTGGTACTATGGTTCAAATTCGACGACCTTTTTTTCGAATTTTTCACTTCCGGTTCACCTAAAGTCCAGTTTCTAGAATTCAAGGATAAAATTCAATAATCCGATCCAAACATATTGACGACACTATATTTATCTACCTTAGTTGAAAACACGGTCTTATTCTGAACATCCGTCTGGAAGAAGTACCAGTTTAAAGACGAAATATTGTAAAAATCGGTGTTCTAGAGGGATTCTAGAAAATACAATAGCGAAATTCATAAAAATGGGCCGAACATATTAGTAATCTCACTCATCCCGTACTCTGTGTGAGTTTTCAGCCGCGTCGTATGCGGCCACACATGTGGGGCCTGATAGTACAATTTTGTAGTATAATTTTTAGAATAATTCTGTAGTATAATTTTGAAAAAAACGCTTGGGTGTTCTAGAATCGACTCAGCACCTGTTGGTGTGATGTAACAATGTTGAGTTTGATATGTGTAATCGTTAGACGAAGGATAGATCTGACGATTTTAAATAAGAAATTTCAAAACTAAAAAATGGGTATCGATGTTTTCAAGCTATCTTGTAGAGGATTTTTCTGGTCATTTTAAGACAAAGGATTTTTTTGGTTTTGAGATTTTTTTCAAAAAAAACGGTTTAAAGGTGCGAAAAGTGACCTTTTAGCTCTCGGGTTCTCACGGGAGTTTAAATAGCGGTATCACAAATAAAATAAGCTGACTCGACAGTCAAGGGTTTTTTCCAGGGGTACATATTTTTGCAACGTTATCGGATGTTCCGGCTGGTTAAAATTAACCGGTAAAGTATAGCTTCCGGTACCGGAAGTGATATTTCAATGATTTACTTGTACCATAAGATGCGCAATTATCAGTTTTCTGGAAACGGTATTATAAACTAGGGATTATAAGTGACCACAAGGTGGCGCTAGAAGGCAATTTATAGCATGGGAAAATATCACTTTCGGTTTTCACTCAGAATATAAATTCCCCTCTGGCGCCACCTTGCGGTCTTTTATGACCCCTAGTTCATAATACCGTTTCCAGAAAACCGATAATTGCGCATCGTTTTCGATACCCATTTTTGAGTTTTGAAATTTCTTATTTCAAATCGTCTCTACAAACGAGTATCCTCAGATTTTTCACAACTGCCTTAGAATTATTCTGAGGCGTGATTGAAAGGTACCAAAAAGCGACACCCACCCCCTTAAATTGTAAATTTAGCGCCAAAAATGGCCGAGACGATTGTCAAAAAAATCTTGCTATATTTTCGACGAATTATTTACCCAAAATTTATTTTTATCCTACATTTTTTCCATTTAATTGGTAGCCGTTTCGCGCCTGCACATTTTCATAGCGAAAAAAGTCGACCAAAAATGCATACTCCGCGGAGCTCCGCAATGTCGCAACATTTCCAGTTCGAAAAAAATGCGCGCTAATTACCTCATCGCAATCATAGTGCACCAAGGTCATTTTCGTTTGAGCGCGCAGGTTGTCTCAAACACATCCGCCCTTATTTATAAAC
The DNA here is from genome assembly GCA_004367855.1 of Oikopleura vanhoeffeni. Lineage (NCBI taxonomy): Eukaryota > Metazoa > Chordata > Appendicularia > Copelata > Oikopleuridae > Oikopleura > Oikopleura vanhoeffeni. The sequence continues at coordinate 118,777 of SCLH01002097.1, forward strand.
CCGGCGCCCATCGTACTACACACCTCATCTAACAAAAAATGTCAGGACGAGGTAAAGGAGGAAAAGGTCTAGGTAAAGGAGGTGCCAAACGGCACCGAAAAGTGCTTCGTGATAACATCCAAGGTATCACAAAGCCAGCTATTCGACGATTAGCTCGACGAGGTGGAGTCAAACGTATTTCTGGTCTCATCTACGAAGAAACCCGAGGCGTTCTTAAGGTTTTCCTTGAAAATGTTATCAGAGATGCTGTCACCTACACTGAACACGCCAAGAGAAAGACTGTCACTGCTCTTGATGTTGTCTATGCACTCAAAAGACAAGGACGTACCCTTTACGGTTTCGGTGGATAAGTTTTTTACTTTGAAACATTTTGTTACAACGGCCCTTTTCAGGGCCACCCATTCACTTTTATATTTTCACTGATTCTAACATGCCCTGATCATTCGAATTTACACAACATCCTTAAACGTCCAGACTAGCCTGTCACCTGTGAACACTAAAACCGATACTAGGTTATTCGACAGAACACGCTAGTATTGATAAATAAGGTGACACTGTCAGCTTGACAGACAAAAAAATCCGCTTTTTAACTCGTAGAGTGACTCTCTAAAAATCTCAATAAGATTGTTCTATCACCAACCGTTCAAAAGTTATTTTGTCTCATTTTTTTGCCGATTTCTCTAAAATTTAACTAAACGCCGATCACTAAAAACTGACTAAACTGTAACTATGCGAAAAATCTGAGATATTCAGTTACTAACTTTTGAACGGTTGGTGATAGAACAATCTTATTGAGATTTTTGAATTTTCCTTGTCAAACTCTATCTTGAATTTTCATCAAAAGTATGTAGAGTATTTTTATTGATTAATTTTTCGAGGATGAAAATTTTTTGAGACGGAGCTTCCAAGGGTTCATCATTTTGAACAGGCCAATGTCAATGAAATAGGTTGAAATACAGTCACAGCCGAAAAATAAGCTAAATCAGACATAATTTAGTTGGCCGGGCCGACATTCGGACACGTGACAGCCTAGCCCAGACACCCATGATTTTTGAGGGATATACTTTTGTATGCATTTACAGTGGATGAGTAATCAAAGCACAAATTCAGCGTTTGCCAAAAATGTGTACATTAACTCGTAGACTCGATTTCCGGCAAGTAGTGACCATTCACCATTAAATCGCATTTTACGACGCTTAAACATTAATGACAAGATCAGTTATNATACGAGCCTTTTTATTGCGTGCATGTATACTCAAAGAATTTTCTTTTTTTTTTGACGGGTTCGAACTTGCCGATTTTTTCTATAGTACTTGTCCGAATTTTCGATTATAAGAGAGACCAAATGATTTGGTTTTTAATCTGGTCAAGGTCTGAAACATGTTGGCCTATGGCATAGCTATTTCAATTTAAATAGAGTGGGAGTTTTAAGTCTGTCACAGAGTTTGACCGTATTTCGACTATAAACCGGACGAAAATGGACTTAACAGTTAAGGGGGGTTGGCGTGATCGCTTTTGTTGGGAGCGCCTTATATAAAATGTTAATGTTAGATATCTTTAGATTACGATTAGGAATAGTGAGCCAAGGGGCATGTCATGTGGCGATAGTAATTTTGATCGAAAACAATCTAGAAAAAAGATCTGGAAATTTCAAATTTGAATGTATGTTATTTTGATTTTCCAAGAAACGTGGTAATTCACGAAGTATGAAGGAGTTTTTTTGAGATCTCTATGTGACTCGTCGAACGGATTGCAGTAAGTTAAATTTTCTAAGAAATTAGCAAATGCGAATTTTTGTAGAAATTTCGAGTATTTTTAAGCAAAATTCGTACCATAGATTAGTCTGGAATTTGACACTGAGGTGTTCGATATATTCGAGTAAGTCGTATGGGGTGGCGCAGATGTTTAGTTATCGAGATGTGACATCTAGCTGAAATGTGTGGGATGGGTGATTATGTTCAATTCGATGAATGCCTTTTTTTCGGGATTTTTTCAGCTGCCGGTTTAGACGCTAAGAGTCAGGTTCGTAGAATTCGAAGGGAATGATAATCAATAATGCGATCCCAGAACAGTATTGACTGACATCTTATTGTTATGCTACTTAGTGAACGACGCAGTTGCGGCTGTTATTTGAGAGCATGCCGTGTGGAAGAAAGTACCAGAGGTGTTAAAAGGACGAAAATATGTAAAATTCGGTGTATCTAGCAGAGGGATTCTAGGAAAAACAGATAGCGAAATTCATAAAATGGTGCCAGAACATATTTAGTGAATCTCCTCAGTCCGTACTCTGGTGTGAGTTTGATCAGCCGCGTCGTATGCGGCCACAATGTGGGGCCTGATGAGTAGCAATTTGTTAGTATAATTTTAGTAATGTGAGCAATAATTCTGTTAGGTATAATTTTGAAAAAAACGCTTGGGTGTTGCTATAGAACGATCTCAGCACCTGTTGGTGTGATGTAACAGATGTTGAGTTGGATATTAAGTGTAATCGTTAGACGAAGGATGGAGATTGTACGCATTTAAATAAGAAATTCTCAAAACTGAAAAAGATGGGTATCGATGTTTTCAAGCTATCTTGTAGGAAGATTTTTCTGGTCATTGTGTAAGACAAAGGATTGTTTGTTGGTTTGTGAGATTTTTTTCTAAAAAGGATAAAGCCTTTTAAGAGTGCGAAAAGTGACGGCTTTGATAGCTCTCAGGTCTCACAGGTGATGTTTAAATAGCGCTATTCACAAAGTAAAATAAGCTGACTCGACAGTCAAGGGTTTTTTCCGGGGTACAGTATTTTTGCAACGTTATCGGAGTGTTCCGGCTGGTTAAAATTAACCGGTAAAGTATAGGCTTCGGTACCGGAAGTGATATTCAATTGATTTACTTGTACCATAAGATGCGGCAATTATCAGTTTTCTGGAAACGGGTATTAAAATCTAGGGATTTAATAAGTGACCACAAGGTGGCGCTAGAGGCAATTTATAGCATGGGAAAATATCACTTTCGGTTTTTCACGTCAGAATATAATTCCCTCTTGGCGGGACCTTGCGGTCTTTTTATGACCCCTAGTTCATAATACCCGTTTCCAGAAACGATAATTGCGGCATGCGTTCGTCGATAGCCCATTTTTGAGTTTTGAAAATATTTCTTATTTCAAATCGTCGTCTTACACAACGAGTATTCCTCAGATTTTCACCAACTGCCTTAGAATGTATTCTGAGGCGTGATTGAAAGGTACCAAAAGAGCGACACCCACCCTTATAATTGTAATTTTAGCGCCAAAATGGCGCGAGACGAGTTGTCAAAAAAATCTTGCTGATATTTTCGGACGAATTATTTACGCCAAAATTTATTTTATCACCTACATTTTTTCCATTTAAATTGGTAGCCGTTCGTGCGCCTGCACATTTTCATAGCGAAAAAAGTCGACCAAAATTGCATATACTCCGCGGAGCTCGCCAATGTCGCAACATTTCCAGTTCGAAAAAATGCGCGCTAATTACTCATCGCAATCATAGTGCACAAGGTCATTTTGTTTGAGCGCGCAGGTTGTCTCAAAGACACATCCGCCCTTATTTTAAACCCGGCGCCCATCGTACTACACACCTCATCTAACAAAAATGTCAGGACGAGGTAAAGGAGGAAAAGGTCTAGGTAAAGGAGGTGCCAAACGGACCGAAAGGATGCTTCGTGATAACATCCAAGGTATCACAAGCAGCTATTCGACGATTAGGCTCGACGAGGTGGAGTCAAACCGTATTTCTGGTCCATCTACGAAGAAACCCGAGGCGTTCTTAAGGTTTTCCTTGAAATTGTTATCAGAGATGCTGTCACCTACACTGAACACGCCAAGAGAAAGACTGTTCACTGCTCTTGATGTTGTCTATGCACTCAAAAGACAAGGACGTACCCTTTACGGTTTGGTGAGTATAGGTTTTTTACTTTGAAACATTTGTTACAACGGGCCCTTTTCAGGGCCACCCATTCACTTATATTTTCACTGATTCTAACTGCCCGATATTCGATTTAACACATCCTTAAACGTCCAGACTAGCCTGTCACCTGTGACACTAAAACGATACTAGGTATTCGACAGAACACGCTAGTATTGATAAATAAGGTGACAAGTCAGCTTGACAGACAAAAAAAATCCGCTTTTTAACTCGTAGAGTGACTAAATCAAATCTCTCAATAAGATTGTGTTCTATCACCAACCGTTCAAAGTTATTTTGTCTCATTTTTTTGCCGATTTCTTCTAAAATTTTAACTAAACCGCCGATCACTAAAAACTGACTAAACTGTAACCTAGGCGAAAAATCTGAGATATATCAGGTTACTAACTTTTGAACAGGTTGGTGATATGAACAACTATTGAGATGTTTGAATTTTCGTTGTCAGAACTCTATCTTGAATTTTTCATCAAAAGTAGTGTAAAGAGTATATTTTATTGATTAATTTTTCGAGGATGAAAATCTTTTTGAGACGGAGCGTTCCAAGGGTTCATCAGTGTCTGATGAACAGGCCCAATGTCAAGTGAAATAGGTTGGAAGATACAGTCGACGAGCCCGAAAAAATAAGCTAAGGATTCAAGATCATAATTTAGTTGGCGGGGCCGACATCGGACGACGTGTACCAGCTAGGCCAGCACCCGCATGTATTTTGAGGGATATGACTTTGTGTATGCATTTAGAGTGGATGGAAGTAATAAGCAGTGCAAATCTCAGCGTTTGCCAGCATAATAGTGTGTACATGTAACATCGTAACTGCGACTTTCCGGCAAGTATGACCATTCACACATTAAGATCGCTTTTAGCGACGTTAAACATTAATGACAAGATTCAGTTTATAGCAAGTTATTGATTAACTTGAAGACAAATGACGGTTTTGTGGTTTTTTTTTTGGAAAATTGTTTAACTAGTATTACAGGTACTTATGTTGTTTGCAAAATTTTTTTTGAGATCGAACGAATAAAACTTTCATGATAATTCACCTGAAAAAAAATCTAAGACTTTTTTTCCATTACACCAAAGCCGAAAAATGATAACGTGAGACCGGTATATCAGAAATATAAGGTCGGTCAAGCAATAGTACTCGTTTTTCAAAACAAATGCTTAATCAGCCTGTTGGAAATAAGTGAAGATGTGTCTTTAGGGAGTTTTTTAAGAACTTTTTATCCAATTACACTAGAAGTCCAAAAACGGATCACGTGACTTCAATTAAGAAATATAGGTTTTGGCTCAAGTACATCAAATAGTACTCAACATTGACTCCTGAAAAAATTTGTGGATAGATAAACACCAGTAAATTTTAGGGAGGATTTTGACATGATGAATGTTCCAAAAAAGGTCACGTGATTTATTTTCAAGAAATAGGATTGTATTTTATGGACATATTATTAAACATTTATTTGGTTCATTATCTCGTCAAGTGATTTTATCAGACATTTCTGTAAGTAGAAAAAGTCCTTATAAGAAACGTTTGATAGTTGAACAGCGAATTTTTTGTGACTAAAGTTTGGAGAGTAACTGTTTTCAGAATTACTGTATATGGTATTATAGTTTTTTTTTCAAAAGGTACTCAAATTCATCGGCGGAAGAGCCCATTAAAAGAACGTAACGAATTTCTAATGAACTTTAATTGCATTAGACAGTATGTTTAAATAAGATGCATTTCTAGAAGTCAAATAACTTTGGTGAAAAAATGATAACAGTTGAGGACGGATACGGTGATCACATGAAAGGATGTATTTTTGCACAACATAAGATAATTCATCAACAGCGAATTTTTAAGAGCTGTACAACGAGATGTTTGTAGATAACATATAACTTCAGGTTTAGACAGACGATAAGAAAAATTCAATTTGAAGTTTATATATGAGGTAGTGTTCAATATTAAATTAAAGGTTTAAGTTGTCGATTATTATTGCGATCTTTTATAGCGAGTGAGGAATAAATGTCGCATCTTTTCTTGTTTTAGCTTATCGCTCACTTAAGTGCCTTGTTATTCGTATCTAAGATTTAGTTCTTTGTTTTTTAATTGTAATACGCAAAATTGCTGAAATATATTAGTAAGGCTATTGAGAAAATGTGTATGGTTGATGAAGGAACTGTTGGCTTAGTAGGCGTCGATTTATAAAAGATGATGGTGCACTAGTTGCCGGGTGTCATGTGGTAATGGGGTACAGATTCATGTCTAAAGTCTACGAGTTAACTACTAAGTTGTTGACTGGTGTCTAGATAATTGTTTTTTATTTTAGTTCGCTCGTAGCAATTTAAACTCGAATCTGTCTAAGTGGAGAACACGGACAAAATGGAATTCTAAGACCTGTCCGCTTGGACAAAACCCCCATGTAAACTCTTACTTCGCAGTTGTGCTTTAACTACTCACCCACTGTATTGAACTTTGTAAAATAAAGAAAAACTGTTATTTTTAATAAATGTTCTTTCAAGGTGTGAAGTTCACACTGTGAAACGCATTTTATGAAATAGTGATAATTTTATTATGAAAATTTTACTACGTATTTAATTTTATTACGCAAAATATTAACTAATTTTGAAAGTACCGGTGTTTTATTATTTTGTGAAAATTATTATTTCTTCATTCTGACCATCATAATAAAACCAAAACTACAGTAGTCAAACAATTAATACATATATTATGAAATAAATAAGAAATTTTATTTTTTGGGTTTTTGAAATTTCGAATTAGGTAACTATTTGAGGTAAACGACATGAACTTCTTTAAAAAGGGTAACTTTATGGGGTAAAAGGTAGCTATTCGAGAGATAACGTGGCGCGCGCGTGGGCTGTAAAATTGGCGGGATGTCCGTTGTTGGCAAGAGCTTTTATCGATTATTTCCAGTTTGGCGCCAAACGCCGCGGCCGCATGGCGTTTCTCAGGATGGACTATATAAGTTTGCGATTTATTTAAAAGAAATATCATTCAACAAAAAATTGAATTGAAAAATGGTTTTCGTCAAAGGAGAAGCTAAGGCAGTAAAGGGCTCTAAAAAAGCCATCACTAAAAAGCCACCAGCAGCTGATGGCAAAAAGGTCCGACGAAAGAAGCGTAAGGAATCTTACTCGATCTACATTTACAAAGTTTTAAAGCAGGTACACCCAGACACCGGTGTTTCCTCTAAAGCTATGACGATTATGAACTCTTTCGTAGCTGACATTTTCGAAAGAATTGCCAATGAGGCCTCAAAGTTAGCCAAATATAACAAACGATCAACCATCTCTTCCCGAGAAATTCAAACTGCTGTCAGACTTCTTCTCCCAGGAGAATTAGCTAAACACGCTGTTTCTGAGGGAACTAAGGCTGTTACGAAATACACTTCATCCAAGTAAATTTAATTTCCTTGGATTTCAAAGGCCCTTTTTAGGGCCACCAAAATCATGAACATCATTCCAATGGATAAACGTATCTCATGAGCTAGACATTTGCTCTCACTCCTTTTCGGAAATTCTCTAAATCAATTTTTTGCCAGAATTATGTCACACACTAGATACTTGAGCGCGTTTCTCGACAAAAAAAAGGTAGCAAAAATTTTGAGTTTACAAGATCGTACAAGCATAAAAACTCAGGGGAGAAATGCTTCCTTTTTTGGTCTTCCGGTTTACTGGTAACCGGATATCTATTATATAGGCATTTTCATTATAAAATTTGAGGAAAAAATCGAAACTTCAAGCAGCTAATTTATAGACAGTCGTAATATCAGGATGAAAATACATTAAAAATTTAAGTTTCCGGCTGATTTCACGAAACAAAAATCGACCCTACCAAAAATTACATTCCGGTTAATACCAGGATGACAAACCAAATTAACAAAGGTTCTCCATTAAGGGCCTCGGTGCGTTTTGGCAGATTTGCACTTTTTCAATTTTTTTTGTCTTCATGGGAAACTTTTTGCCACCTCATAATTTTCGAATAAAAAATATTTCAAACGTAAGTTGCCACTTTTGAGCTCACTTTGTTTAATCTGTTTTTTTCAGATCGATCATTTTTACTTTATAAATCGTCTTTAAAATAAACACTCATAAAACGCGCGTTTGGTACTTTAGGTGTCTAAATTACATGAAAATTTATTTTTTATTAATTAGAAGCTTCAAAAAATGGTCTCGACCACCGTCGAAAATTTATATAATTTCATATGATTTCTACATCAAAATCGAAAATTTCCTAAAAAAGACGAAAAAAACGAAATTTTAGCACATCGAAAGAAATATTTATTTTCATGAGTTAAATTTTTACCAATTAGGCAAGTCTCTGTGAAATATTTTTTTTTAATTTTTGATTAAAGAGGGCTAAAGTATATTTCGCGCGAACCGTATTTTCATTCAAAAAACTATGATTCAGGGTATAAACAAGAGCGAAGAAACAAAACGTAGACATGTTTAAATATAGTGAAAGTAGGCATTCCTAATATTTTCAGCTAAGGATTCCAGAAAAATTAGTTTGAAAAATTTTGAAGGAGAAATGAGGAATATTTCCAAAAAGTTTCGACCAAAAATCTCAAAAAAGTGTCANCAAGTTTGGGTGTGATAAAATTTCTTTAATTCCGGATAATGAGGGCTTTGGAGTATTTCTGCCGATCCGTAGTTTCGTTTAAAAAAGTATGATTTAGAGTATTAACAAAACGAAGAATAGAAACGAAGACATAATTAAATATAGTGAAAGTAGCCAACAAGAAATGAGAAAAAATTTCAATATATTTCCAAATAGTTTCGACCGAAAATCTCAAAAAAATGTCATATGATTTTTCAAATAGCATTTAAAAAATATGTGGTCACCTACGCGAAAAGTTAAAGTGGCCATTTTGAAGAATTTTTTTTGTTCATTTAAAACAAATACTGTAAAACAAAATTAAAGAAAAAATAAGGCATTTTTTCATAATGGTCGGAAGTGTTTTCATAAATTTCTCATAATTTGTCGAATTCGAACTCAAAATTTTCTCAAAAAGCAGGAATTCGAAAATTCTGTAGTTACAAAAGTTGCCTGGAGTATGAAACATTACTTTGATGGTATATTGAGAAGAATACAGTATAGAATATAATTGTTCGAGACCAACAAGGGCAATTTCTCTGGCGTGAAATGAAGCGAGCGGATTATTATTCGTCAATATTGACCGACCAATTAGAAGCCCGTTTCATTCATGAGGAGTGAAGGAGAATTAATTTATGCTTCTCGNTTTTCTTATGAACAACAGTTTAAAATAAAACAATTAATACTCACGTAAGCATTCCGTCGCCATGCTTTTTTTGACATTTTTGTTATCGATTACTTCTTTCGCTTCGTCCTTCCTTCTTATCGAACCATATTTTATAAAAATAAAAAATTTATGTTATTTATTTAGATCAGTATAACCCTTTGATTGGATGAGAAACTAATCGACGATTTGATTGGTACGAAATGTCCCATTTTATTAATATTCTCGAAATCATTTCAAATAATTTAAATGAACCACTAGATAGAAATCGGCCGACTTCCGAGTTTTGAACGTATAATAGTCGATTTAAAATATACCCCATAATTCATTTTCTTGAAAGTTTGTACACATTTATACAGAACGATTTTGTAAATGAGAATTATCAAGGCGTCAAAAATGGTAATCCATTTATACTCATTTTTAGAGAATTACTATCTGGCTCATATTCAGACTAAGATTAGTTGTCGATTTTCAAATTGCAAGCATCAATTTCATACTTCAGTTCTAAAAAAATGCAAAGAATTCAATTTTTTGAAAACAACTTTAATGAGGCTTTCCAATAGGATGGCTTTCCCCCTTTTCAAAACAAAGATAGGTGATGGTTTTTTTGGAAGCCTCTCAATGACCCAAGAACAATTTTGTACTTAGTCAATACCCATTTTGGAATTTGAAATCCTTATCGTCAAAACATTAATAACTAGGTGCCCTGAAAAGCCTTTTTAAATTAACACAGGAATAAGCTCTTTCTCCTCGGATTCGTCTGGCCATTGAATATCTCTATTGGCATGATATTATACTCCTTGCATGAATAGCGCACAAGTTAGTATTCTTCGAAGGACTACCAAGATAAGCTTTCCAGAGGCTTCTTGAAGAGCCATAACAGCAGGAAGATTGGAAACGGGATCGTCTTAAAATCTTGCAGCAATTTCTCGAACTAACCTTGAAAGGAGTTTTCTGTCAAAAGCTCGGTAGATTTCTGGTATCTTCGATTTCTCGGAGGGCGACGGTCACCTGTCGGTATCTTGTGGTTTCTTACTCACCGTGGCTGTGCATTTACGTGCACCTTGGTGTCGAGTGTTTCTTGGCTTTACCCCCGGTAGCTCTTCGTGCAGTTTGCTTAGTCTTGCCATATTTAGATGTGTCTAATCAAATTGACTTGTTATATAGGGAGAGGGACCCTACGAATTTAATAGGCCCCCGCGCTAACCCAAAAGAAAGTGGGTTTCTCTGCAACGTTCCGGTATCTTGATTTATTCGATAAGATTAAGTGTGAAGGAATTGGGCGGGAAAGATTACAATGCGGTAGTGCGGAAACTCTATTTGAATTTGATTTGGCGTGAAATGGTTATTTCTCGAATTGAAATCATTTCGCGCAAAACTTCTATAACTAACAGAATTATTAAAGGGTTCCCAGTGATTTTACTCGATATTTGAAAAATAGAGATAAAATGAACCTTCGTCCAAAATTAATACGATAATCTCGAAATATTGATAAAAATTCACAATTACTTCAAGTATATTCTAAATTACATTTAACAACTGACAAGTTATAAAACAAAAAATATTCTTAAAGTTAGCTCGTTGTTTACGGCATACAATTTTACAAATTTTATGTTTGAAAATAAAAGTTTTGTCAATAGTTAATTGGTCCGAGAAAATCAAATTTTTCGTTATAGACCCTTTTTTTTGAACAAATTTCGGCCATCGTTTTTCAGTGCCCAAATTCATACTAAATAAGCACAAATATTTGGTTTATCTGGTCATCTAAAACATTTGCCTTAAGAATGCAACTATTTTCAATTAAAATGAGTTCTTTAGCCTTACAATTTACCTATCTTCACATAAACCGAGAAAACTCGTGTAAGGGGTGCGTATCGCCTTTTATTGAGCCCTTTATAAAATTAATTTATCGATACATTAATATCGATTAGATCTAAAGTTGATCCAAGCATCCATGGTGCAAAAATTTCTCAAAGCAATCTAGAAAAAATCTAGAATTTTCAAATTTGAACTATTTTCTTGACATTATATCTCGCAAGAAACTGGTATTCAACACCATTTGAAAATTTTTTTCATCTCTATGACCCTCGAAACGATGCATGAATTTTAATTTTCAATATAAATATCCAAATCGATTTAGAAATTTCAATATTTTTAAGCCAAAAATCTCGACCTAATTATCGAATTTTGACACTATTGTTCATAATTTCAGATAAGCCTGCCATTTTTAAAGTTTATAATTTTCTAAATAATTCTGTAGTATAATTTTGAAAAAACCTTGGTGTTTAGAATCCGCCTCAGCACCTGTTGGTTTTGATGCTAACAATGTTAGTTGATATGTGTATTCGTTGACGTAAGGACGAGATCTGACGATTCTAAATAAGAAATTTTCAAACTAAAAGATGGTATCGAAATGTTTTTAAGCTATCTTGTAGAGGATTTTTCTTGCCTTTAAGAACGAAGCATTTTTTTGGTTTTGAGATTGTTTTCAAAAAAGAACGTTTTTTAAAGTGCAAAAGTGACCATTTTAGCCTCGGGTTCTACGGGAGTTTAAATAGCAAGTATCACAAATAAAATAAGCTGACTCACATCAAGGTTTTTTCGGTACATATTTTTGCAACTTATCGAATTTCCTGCTGACGTTAAAAATGTTAACCATGTAAAGTATAGCTTCGGTACCGATAGTTGAATTTCCAATGATTTACTTGTACCATAAGATGCGCAATTAATCAGTTTTGCTGATAACGGATATTATTAAAACTAGGATTATAAGTGACCACAAGTGGCCTAGAAGGCAAATTTATAGGCATGGGAAAATATTCACTTTCGGTTTCACTCGGAATATAAACTTTCCCCTCTGGTGCCACCTTGCGTCATTTTATGACCACTAGTTCATAATACGTTTTCAGAAAACCGATTAATGCGTCGTTTTCATTACCCATTTTGAGTTTTGGAAATTTCTTATTCTAAATTCGTCTCTACAACGAGTATCCTCAGATTTTCACAACTGCTTAGAATTATTCTGCAGGCCCCCGTGATTAAAGTACCAAAAACGACACCACCCCTTAAATTTGTAAATTTTAGCGCCCAAAAATGGGGTTCCCCGAAAGGACGATGTGTCAAAAAAAATCTTGCTATAATTTTCGACGAATTTATTTACCCAAAATTATATTATGTACCTACATTTTTTCCCATTTAATTGGTAGCCGTTTCGACTGCCCTGCACATTTTCATAGCGAAAAAAGCGACCAATAATGCATACTCCGCTGGAGCTTCCGCAATGTCGCAACATTCCAGTTCGAATAAAAAAACTTTGCGCGCGATAACCTCATCCAATCATAGTGCACCTAAGGTCATTTTCGTTTGAGCGCTCAGGTGTCTTCAAAAACAACATCCTTCTTATTTATAAGAATCCGCGCCCCATCGTTACTACACCACCTCACTAACAAACAAAGTCAGACGATTAAAGAGGAAAAGGTTCTCGAAAGAGGTGCTAAACGCACCAAAAGTGCTTCGTGATAACATCCAAGGTATCACCCAAAGCCACTATTCGACGATTAGCTCGACGGTGTGAGTCAAAACCGTATTTTGGTCTCATCTACGAAGAAATCCGAGGGCGTTCTTAAGTTTTCCTCGAAATTGTTATCAGAGATTCTGTCACCTACACTGAACACGCAGAGAAAGGACTTGTCACTCTCTTGATTGTCTAGGCCTCAAGACACAGGACGTATCCCTTACGGTTTCGGTGATAAGTTTTTTACTTTGAAACCATTTTGTTACAACGCCCTTTTCAGGCCACCCATTTCATCTTTTTATATTTTCACTGTTCTAACATGCCCTATCATTCGAATTACACAAACCATCTTAAAAACGTCCAGCACTAGCCTGTTCACCTGGAACACTAAAAACGAATACTAGGTGTATTCGACAGAACAACCCACGTTGTTTACACGCTAGTAATTGATAAAATAGCGTGACACCTGTCAGCGTCAGACAAAAAATCGCTTTTTAACTCGAGATGACTCTCTACAAATCTCAATAAGATGTTCTTAATCACCAAACCGTTCAAAAGTTATTTTGTTTCATTTTTGCCATTTCTTCTTAAATATTTAACATAAACGCCGATCACTAAAAACTGACTAACACTGAACTATGCAACATCTGAGATATTCATTACTAACTTTTGAACGTTGGTGATAGAACAATCTTATGAATTCTTTGAATTTTCCTTGTCAAACTTATCTTGAATTTCATCAAAAGTATGTTAGAGTATTTATATAATAATTTTTCGAGATGAAATTTTTTTGAGACATCTTCAAGGATTCATCATTAACAGTCAATGTCAATGAAATTATGTTGAAATACATAGTTAATCCGAAAAATAAGCTAAATCAACATAATTATTAGCCGGGCGACATTCGACACGTGCAGCCTACCCAGAACACCTGATTTTGGGAGTATCTTTTGTAGCATTTACATTGGATGAGTATAAACACAATCGAGCGTTGCCAAAATGTGTACTTTAACTCGTAGACTCGATTTCGGACAGTATCGATCCATTCACCATTTAATCGCATTTTACGTACGCTTAAAATTGATGACAAAGATCAGTTATAAGTTTATTATTATACTTGAAGACAAAATGACGTGTGTGCGTTTTTTGAAAATGTTTACTTGTTTACAGTACTTATTTTTGCAAAAATTTTTTGAATCACCAAATAAAACCTTTCATGTAATCAGAAAAAAAAAATTTGAGACTTTTATTCATTACACCAAAGCCAAAATGATCACTGTGACCGCCTATATTCAAGATTAATAAGGTCTGTCAAAATAGTACTGTTTTTGTCAAAAAATTGTTAAATCACGTTTTGAAATAAATTGAAGATGTTTCTTTATGGATTATTTTAAGACTTTTTCCAATACACTAAAGTACAAAAACAATCACTTGACCTTCAATTAAAAATTAAGGTTTGCTCAAGTTACACACAAATAGTCACTAAATTACGCTCGAAAAAAATTTGTGGACTAAATAACACCTAATTCTAGAGTTTTAAACATAATGATATTTTCCAAAAGTCACGTATCTTATTTTTCAAGAAAGAAGGGATTTATTATACATATTTTTAAACTATTTTTGATTATTTCGTCCGTGATTTTAGTCAGACTTTCATGTACTGATGAAAAAGTTCTTAAAAACGTTTTGAATTTGACCTGATTTTTTTGACTAATTGATACTTTCAAATACTGATATATTGTTACATATATTTTTTTTTCAAATGAGACTCAAATCATGCGGTAAGACCCTACCCTTGGAGCATATAAAAAAAGTTCCGCCAAGCCAGAGCCACAATTGTGGCTCTACTTTGATGTTGTTCACAGAAATCTAAGGGCAGCTTGGAAGTTTTTTTGTCTGCATAAGCGAGTTGATAATCATATTTTGCATTCACATTTCACTATTCTAGAAATGTTAATTTTAGTCTAGAAAAACTTCTGAGAAAAACAAGTAGTACCATATCACGTGATACACGCTGTCACGGCCTCTACAATTTTTATCTCTGTCAAAACAATTGCCCAAGAATTGCCTCCGTCTAGTATTTTTCGCTTTAGATTTATATTCTTCATGAAGTCAAGTAATTTATAAATAAGTCAATAAAATTTTGATTGAAAAATCTGATTTTTGATGAAAAGTTTTATTTTCCCTATTAAATAGACAGAAAATGCATTTCTATTATTTCGATAATATGTAATAAGTACAAACTATGACAATGTTTGATTGTGTTAAATATCACTTTTATAATAACTAAAATTTTTCATGAACTTGAAGTTGAAACTCTAGTATTTCACTTCCTACTTAAGAAAATGTCTGCCCCTAAGCTTCTACCAATAAAATTTTTATTTCAACTGTTATGCATGCACAAAACACTTTCCTAACAAAACTGGCAATCTCACATTTGCATTTGTAGTTCCATTCCGAATTTAATTTACGGAAGGAAACATAAGGCTCAACGATTACCTAATAAATCACTCCCCGCTAATGCCGGAATCAAAACATTCGAAATAAAATCCCAATTTATTTCTTTGAAACGAATCTAATCTTTATATGTATTTCGAATACAAAAAGATTCTCATCGAGTTTTTGTCTTTTTTCGTGATTTTAGGTAAAT
Source organism: Oikopleura vanhoeffeni (assembly GCA_004367855.1). Taxonomy (NCBI): domain Eukaryota; kingdom Metazoa; phylum Chordata; class Appendicularia; order Copelata; family Oikopleuridae; genus Oikopleura; species Oikopleura vanhoeffeni. The sequence goes on from SCLH01002097.1 coordinate 134,140, forward strand.
GCTGGCAGCCACATTGTGGACTCTGTCTTCACAAGGTTAAAGAATCGTAACGATTTCTAGACTTTTAATTGGATTACAATTATAGTTAAAATAGAGCATTTCTAGAATTCAAAATTTGGAAAAAATTAACATAGACGCTACGGATCACATGAAAGATATATTTCAACAAACAAAAATATTTCTACACAAATTAAAACATTTACTAGAGATTTTGTAGAAAACATATTAATTATGTTGAACAGACCGATAGAAATCATTTGAAGTTTTATATGCAGGTAGTTTCAAATATAAATAAGTTAAATTCACCTCATTATGCACTTTATATAGCTGCGAGTGAGACATAAATTCGCATCTTTTTGTTTTCTCTATCCTCATTAAATGCCTTTTAATTCGGTTAAATTTACTTTATTGTTTTTTTAATTGTATAGCAAATTGACCCTGCATTATTATGTAAAGTATTGAAAAAGTTTGATAATAAACTTTGCTTATATGGCTCGCATTTTTTAGGAATGGATCACTTTCCCGAAATCCGAGTTGCGGTACAGATTAGTCTAATGTCTACGAGTTAACTACTAAGTTGTTGGCTAGTGTTGATAATTGTTTTTTATTTGTAGTTCGCTCTTGCAATTTAAACTCGAATCTGTCTCAAGTGTGAGAAACACGGGACAAAAATGATATAAGACCTTGTCCGCTTGGACAAAACCCCCATTGTAAACTCGTACTTCGCAGTTGCTTACAACTATCTCACCCACTGTATTGAACTTTGTAAAATAAAGAAAAATACTTCTATTTTATAATAAATTTCTTTCAAGGTGTTAATTAAACATGTGAAACGCATTTTATGATTAAATAGTATAATTTTAATTATGAAAATCTTGACTACGTATTAATTTTTATTCACGCCAAAATAATTAACAATTTTGAATACGTCCCTGTTTAGATTTGTATGGAAATTATTATTTCATTCATTCTAGACCATCATTTAAACACCCAAAACTACAGTAGTCAAATCACATAAGTAATAATATTATGAAAATAAATAGAAATTTTTTTTTTGGGTTTTTTGAAATTTCGAATTAGGTAATATTGAGTAAACACATGAACGTCTTTAAAAGTGGAACTTTATGGGTGTAAATGTACTATTCGAAAACGTGGCACGCGCCGGGACTGTATAAATTCGCGAGATGTCGTGTTGGCTCAGTATCTTTTTATCGATTAGTTCCAGTTTGGCGCCTAAACGCCGCGCCGCACATGCGTTTTCAGGTGGACTATATAAGTTTGCGATTATTTAAAAGAAAATCATTCAACAAAATTGAATTGAATAAAATGGTTTTCGTCAAAGGAAGAGCTAAACAGTAAAGGCTTAAAAAAGCATCATTAAAAGCCACAGCAGCTGATGGCAAAAGGCCGCGAAAAAGCTAAGAATCTACTCGATCTACATTTACAAAAGTTTTTTAATAACAGACACCCACACCGGTGTCTCCTCTAAGCTATCCCTTATAAACTCTTCGTAGCTACATTTCGAAAGAAAGCCATATGAGCCTCATAGTTAGTCAAAATACTTAACAAAACGATCAACTCTCTTCCCAGAAATTCAAACTCTTCAAGACTATTTTCTCCCAGGAGAATTGCTAAACACGTGTTTCTGAGGGACTAAGCTGTTTATCCCTAACACTTCATCTCAAGTAAATTATTTTCCTGGTATTTCAAAGCCCTTTCTAGGGCCACCAAAATCAATGAACTCTTACAAATGGATAAACGTTATTCTATGAGCTAGACATTTGCACTCACTCCTTTTTCGGAAATTTCTCTAAATCAATTCTTTTGCCCAGAATTATGCTTCACACAAGATACTTGAAGCGCGTTTCTCGACAAAAAAATTTTAGTTTACCAATCGTAACAAGCATACAAACAAATCAGGGAGAAATGCTTCCTTTGGTCTCCCGGTTCTGAGTAACCGTGATAATCTATTATAACATTTTCGATTATAAATAATTTGAGAAAAAATCGAAACTTCAAGCAGCTAATTTATAGACAAGTCGTAAATCAGGATGGAAAATATCATTAAAATTTAAGTTTCGGCTGATTTCACGAACAAAATCGACCTACCAAAAATTACATTCCGGTTACATTACCCAGTATTGACAAACCAAATTAACAATTCTCTCAATTAAGGTCATCGGCCATGACGTTTTGGCAGAATTTGCACTTTTTCAATTTTTTTTCTTCATGGGAAACTTTTTGCCACCTTCATATTTTCGAATAAAACATATTTCAAACGTAGTCCATTTTTGAGCTCACTTTGTTTAATCTGTTTTTGTTCAGATCATTCATTTTCTACTTTATATAAATCGTCTTCAAAATAAACATTCAAAAAAACGCGCGTTTGGATTACTTATAGTGTCCTTATTACATAAAAATTTCATTTTTATAATTAGTAAGCTTCCAAGAAATATGTACGACACCGTCGAAAATTACATAATTTCATATGATTCTACGTCAAAATCAAAATTCCTAAAAAGAGAAAAAAACGAAATTTTTAGACATCGAAAGAACTATTTTAGTCTTATGAGTTAAATTTTTACCAACTTAGGCAAAGTCTCTCTGTGAATATTTTTTTTTAATTTTGATTAAAAGGCACAGTATATATTCCTGCGAACCGTCATTTCATTCAAACTTATATTCAGGTATAAACAAGAGCAAAAAACAAAACGTAGACATGTTACAATATATAAAGTAGGCATCCTTATTTTCAGCTAAGATTACCAGAAAATTAGTTTGAAATTTGAAGGAGAATGAGGGAAATTTTCAAATATTTCCAAATAAAGTTTCGACCAGCAAAAATCTCAAAAGTGTCAGTTATCATTTCACAATAACTATACTAAAAAAATATGTGTCACCTACCTCGTATGTTAAATGAGCCATATTGGAAGAATTTTTTCGTTGATTAAAAACAATATAATGCAAAAAATATTTGAACACAAATATAATGGCATTTTTTGATAATGTTCGGACTTTTTTCAAAAAATTTCTTCCAAAATTTGTCGAATTCGGAGAAGTTTAATTCGAACTCAAAATTTCTTTGAAGCAATAATTCGAAATATTCTGTAGTTACATAAGTTCCTGATTATGCATAGCATTCATTCATGGGTTATTGAGCAAGAATATACTTAACCCAGTAACAAGTTTTTCATCAAGCAGCCATACCGCTACTCCGTATTGTCACAAATGCCGAATCTGTCAAAATGCACCGAGGCCCTTAAGCTTTTTTAGTTGGCAGTTGAATACAAAAAACCGTTTCTCGATATCATATATGTTTTTCCCGTAATCGTCATGAGTAGGGTGGTTCCCTAAAAAACACTACCTAGAGGCTCTACAATGTCTACATATCTATATATATCTAGGCTAGAGCTCTACATATTTATGGTGAATATTTTTTTTCTAATAATCCACAAAAAAACATTTCTTAAAATTTTCCTTTTTTACGTTTCTTGTTTTTAAATATTTTTAAAAATGCCTGTCAAGGAATTGTCTCACCCACCTCAGTCAAACATGGTTGTCTCAATCACATCCATCTATCACTATCCCGCTCAATTTTAGCCGTTTATCACCCAGGGAACGCCCACGCTTTACCTTAGCTCAATATATAAAAAAATGAATGAGCCACATTCAACCATCATTCTCATAAAACAGAATTTTGAAAAATGTCAGGACAAGGTAAAGGAGCTAAAGTTAAGGCTAAGTCCAAGTCTCGATCAACCCGTGCTGGACTTCAATTCCCAGTTGGTCGAGTTCACCGTATGTTACGAAAAGGTAACTATGCCGTACGAGTAGGAGCCGGTGCCCCAGTTTACTTGGCCGCTGTTCTCGAATATTTATCCGCTGAAGTTCTAGAATTAGCAGGAAACGCTGCCAGAGATAACAAGAAAACCAGAATTATCCCAAGACATCTTCAATTGGCCATCAGAAATGACGAAGAATTGAACAAACTTCTTGGTGGAGTCACTATCGCTCAAGGTGGTGTTCTTCCAAATATCCAAGCTGTTCTTCTCCCAAAGAAGACCTCGGACAAATAAGTTTCGATTTGGTTTACAACGGTCCTTTTCAGGACCACCCATCGCACACTTTCTTGTAATTAAGAACCTTACGTAGAGTCAGGTGGGAACGGAAAATTGTTTTTAATTATGTTCAAACTTATAAAATATTGATGCGTTTTTTAATTACTTCCGACAATAAAGTTTTAAGCTTTTTTTACCTTAATTTTTCGAAAATTGTTTTAAAGTATTGGTTTCTATTATTCTGAACTTGAAACTTGCAAAAAACTTTATTCTTTGAAAATTAAAAATAAGTCAAAAAGTTAGAAATTATGATGATATTGTTTTCGATTTATATTTTTCAACTTTTCTAATCATCGTACCAAATATCGATATATCGAAAATCCTGCCCATGTTTCGTATTTTATCACTACGTCACAAGAATAGAAATCCTGTGATTTCATTGGTCACTTTCTATAGTTGTGACGTAGTGATAAAATACGACACATAGGCAGGATTTTCGATATAATCGAGTTCATATATTTTTTTCTATTCTAGTGAAGAGTAGGCAGATCATAACCTATCCTGCTTCAATTGTATGTCATTGTTCGGCTTGTGTATTTTGGCTGAATTCAATATATTATTACAGCGGGGTGCGGCGTATAGTTAGAAAGTTCGTCGCCCAAAACCCCGGACTATACGCGTAATTCTAACTATACGCGTACTTTCTAACTATACGCGTACTTCTGGGAAAATGTGCTCTGATTGGTCAATTTGTACAATATCTAGAGTTAAAAATTGCGTTAAAATATGGTCAAAGAAAGAATTTTTGGTGATTTAAGGG
>SCLH01002097.1:139268-157832 GCA_004367855.1 Oikopleura vanhoeffeni
CAAATCTTCTAAGATGTACACATGATATGTATTGACTTGAAAACATGTTTTTAAACTTGTTGAAATACCGACACTTCATTGGTCAATCTTAACATGTTTTAAAAAAAATGTATTTTTCATTGTCGCCCCGACAGGAGAATCTTGGTCTGAAAATCTGGTGAAAAACGCCTATCTTTTGCCTAGGAACGTTTGAAAAAAAGCCCTATCTTTTTCCTATAACTATACGCCGCACGCCAGGAACGAATAAATTTATTTTTCAAAAGCGTAGGTTTTTGCGGAGGCTTACGTAGGTTTTATCTCGGGTTCCAACTATACGCGTCTAACTATACGCCGCACCCCGCTGTAATATTAATAATAGTTACGTAACATACTATTCGTGTCCCGAAATGGTTTTTCACCAGGATAAAAACAAACAAAAAAATTACATGAGGTCGGGCATCGTTATCGATATATTTAGGCTGTTCTTTTGCCAAATCATTAAGGTGTTCATAAGGTCTTTTTCGGGAGGACCCATATTATAATTTTAGCATTATTCAAATTAAAAACGAGGGTTTCTATCGATAGTTTGGTCGATTATTATTCAGTTATGTTATTGGATCAGGAAACGATTTCAAAGTAGCGAGTTGTCTTTTCGTCCTGTGAGAGTCAACTTTCTATCAAGGATCAAATTTATACTACCGTGGGCGTTCTCCAACTAGAACAAAACTAAACTTTGAGAGGTTTTTCGTAAACTGTTCACAGAAGAGTGCGTTTAAACGGACAGTTTGGTCGAACGAGTTTGGGTAAAAAAGTCCTGCTAGCATGCATTTAAATGGACAGTTTTGGGATGCAAACTGTCCGTTACGTTTTAACGGATAATTTGAATGGTCAAACTGCCTATTTAAACGCACGCTAGCAGTACTTTTTGACCCAAACCGTTTAGGCGCACTATACTGTAACACTATTGTACGCAGAAATCAAAGTTCCAAAAGAATCGACAAACCTGTCCAAACTTAAGTTTTATTTCAATTAGAAAGACTCCAAGACTACAGTTGTAGTATCCAAGAAAGACCCCATAGTGGTCCCAACTACAGTATTTTCTTAATACGTTCGTAAACTGATGCTTTTGCTGAAACTGCCCTGAATTTTTATTTTTGCAATATTTATCACGCTTGACAAATTAATTTTTTAGTTGGCGTTTTATTAGCAGAATTAAATCAAAAAACAAACTAATCCTACAAATGAAGAGAAATATAAAACATGACCAAGGGCAAAATGTGGCACCGGGAATCCGAAAAATACGGGAAAAATGACCGGAATTTCTCCTCCCGGGCAATTTGTCGAAATCTAGGGAAGATTATAAAAAAAATGCGCCGCGATACAAGTCGTAAAATATGGTGCTAATGGGTCAAAACTAATTTTCATGTTAACATGAAGCAGCTTTTAAGGGATGAAATATTATTTACATATATATGTAGTTACATATGTATCTGTTTGAAGAGTTTTTGTCACAGCCTCGGAGACATATCGTCCAAATTATAAATGGCAGTTATTTAAACTAGTGTTATATCATCGTTTATTTTTGTTTTTAAAGAGGGCGACCTCTTAACAAACTAAGATTGAGTCGAGACTTGTTTTTCAAAATTTTTATAATTCGAGTGTAAAATGTTGTATTTTGAAACTACAGTAATTAAACCGTACTTGAATTTTGAACGGTACGGTTTTTAATATATAAGGACGCCACTAGGGGGACTCACAGGGTTCAATATGAGATGGAGTATTGCAGAAAATTGAAATAATCACTTTTTTTTCATCACCAACACAAAGCCATTAAAGTTCATTTATGTATCGGGTCGGAATACCTTGGGGTAACTTTACATGTTTATTTCGATGGATTTGGTCGGATCGGATTGTTCCTCTTTTGCTGATAGCCACGGCTATTCCCATTTGGAGGCGCCACATTTGCCGGGCCACGGGAAGACTTTTCTGGGACGGTCCCATTTCGAACTAGATCTAAATAGCGAAATTAATTTAAAATTAAATTGTTTTGAACTGAAGTTTATAAAATATTGATCGGCGGTTTTTTTAGCGCTGAAAACCCGCCGTTGGTTTGTCCTTCATATTTTCAGCCAAAACTATGAATATTTTTTTGAATCTAGCGTACAATCGAGATCATTCGACCCGATTGATACACCTTTTTTAGTTTGTTTCCCGAGATTTCGCCACTTTCAGTAAAAAACCCGGTTAACCGGTTATTGGATCGGCGAGGGACAAAGTGCATTGCGGGTATCAACTCATTGACTCTAGGGTGATTTTAGGTTTACGTCGGACGATTTTGTATGTTGGTTTTGGCGAAACCATGATAAAAACTCATTTTTTAACTTCGTCAAAGGTTCGGGAAACACTTTAATAAGCATGTGCTCTTGCTATTTTCAAATTATTTGAGGATTTTTAAGTGAATTTCCCCAATAATTTCTTAATATTTTCAATTTGAGAACCTTCATCGATCTCTATCATGGAAATGTGCCCATCAGCAAGATCAAATGGACAGAAATGATATAAATAAACAAATTATTTTCGAAAAAGTTGAAAAAAAAAGGCTAAAATCATAGCAGGATTTTGAAAAACTGAGGGATTTAGAATTTTGCATCATTTGTCATTTCCACAAAAATCAAGTTTTCGTTTTTTTTTGCAAAGTTTGAAAAAAATATTGGGCATACTTGCTGAAAATACCTCCCAGAATACAGCTTATGATTAACATGATTTAGAGTTCTTCTCACGAAATCGAATTTATAAATCTTAACGGAATTCGAGGGATTTTTTTCGAAAATCCCTAAACCTCAAATATTGAAATTGGAAAATAGCAAAGAGCACATGCTCTATAAAAGTGTTTACCGAACCTATGACGAAGTTTAAAAAAATGGGGTTTCATCACGGTTTCGCCAAAACCCAACATACAAAATCGTTCAACCTAAACCTAAAATCACCTGAGATACAACTGGAATTTCTTTAATCGGATGAACCGTTTCCAGATCATTCAACCTGATTGCAAATTGCTGTGAAAAAACCCCATGATAATTAAATACGTACCAGGTTGGACTGGAGGCTGTCTTCTGTTTTCAAAATTTCTCTGATATCTTTGTGATTTTTTATAACTGTTTGTATTAGGCGCTGCTCCACCCGCAGCATTATTCCGGTAAACTTGTCGTGGAGGTTGCTGGGCTCGTTGCTGCCAAGTTGGTTCGTCTTTCAACGTTTCGGTTGGCGCTTCATAGTTTGTATTTTCAAAACTTATAGTTTCGGTTGGAACACTTTCGATTGCCTGTGTTACTTCCTCACTATAAAAGATATTTGGTGAAATTAATTTATAAACTTTACAGCTGAGTAGCTTAAATACCACGGGATTTAACTCGAAAAAAATAAACTGGGAAACTGCATCATTTCAATTAATTTTGGTGCATGTTCCCTTTTTTTATTATTTAACATACTCTTTTTTTAGGGTGTGCAGCGGGAAGTCTACAGACTACACTAAAACCTCTGATGAAAATTCCTCCGCATTTCAGGGGTTATCACCACCAAAAACAATTATTCCGAGCAAAAAAATTATTTTTTCGTTTCATGTTTTTTCTTTAGGTAACTTTTTTTTAGAACACCCCAACAGTTTTGTCGCTGTCATTATAGAACGGACCAAGATATTCGCAAACGGACAAAAAAAGTTACCTTATCGTTTTAATTCCCTATTTGTTTACGTTTTTTATTAATTTTTTATTCAAAACATAGAATTTTGCCCTCTGCGTTTCCTATCTTCTGTTTTAATTCTAATCAGTAGGAAATAAAGATAAAATGTTTAAGAATATGAACTTAATTATTTTTATTATTAATAAAATAACGTTTCTGTAATTTTGGGGTCATATTACATGGAATAAAATCATTTTTCATGATAAATGTTTTACTTTAAAAATTGTAAAGTTTAAGTTTTGGAATTTGACACTAGTTATGCTAACAGACAAAACATTTACAATATAAAATCATTTTCTTTCATGTAATATGATCCCAGAGTCACTTAACCATTTTTTGTAATTTGATACTGACATTTTATAATTGATACTTTAACCGCTATAAATATGCAATACGAATTATGAGTCAAGACATGAGTAGGATGCGCCGCGGGCAAATTTACGATGAGGCAAAAAAACCTACCGAAAAGTTAACGTGCTAATAATTTACTGTTTTACTATATCGAAAAAAGTGCATGTCACAAGTAAATAACAAAAACAAGATGAATCTTCTGTAATAAACCTATAAAATAAATCAGTTGTAATTACGGGGGTATCGTAGAACGGCCTTTTTCGCACAACGGCCATTTTCGGACAACGGCCCCCGTACAACGGCCTTTTTCGGACAACGGCCTTTCTCGTTCAATGGCCTTTATCGTACAACGGCCATATCGTACAACGGCCTCTATCGTACAACGGCCATATCGTACAACGGCCTTTATCGTACAACGGCCCCTAAAATAGAAACCGGCCCCTGTAGTACAACGGCCCTCTCTAGTACAACGGCCCCCTCAAATGGAAAACTGCTACCCTGTAGGACATCGGCCCCTAAAATGAAAACTGGGCCTAAACACAACGGCTATGCAGTATAGCCTATACTGTACAACGGCCCCAAAAAATAGATATTTTATTTTTGATGACTTTTTAGGACAGACTCTTAGGACAAACTTTTTGGATTAAAATTTCTCATTTTTTACACATTGCGACAAAAATTGTCATTTTTGACACTTTTGATTTTAATTTTTAGACCAAAATTGATATATTAGGCGGTTGTACGAGAAAGGCCGTTGTACGACAAGGCCGTTGTCCGACGGGGGCCATTGTACGACAAGGCCGTTGTCCGAAAAAGGCCGTTCTACGATACCCCCGCATATAATCTGATTAATGATTCATTGACTTTTTTAGTTAGTGTTACCTATGGTAAACTCTTGGAGGCATAAATATAACAGTTTTTAGCAAATTGTTTTGAAAAGTAAAACCAATATTTACCTGACTGGTTCCCTTTCTTTGTTATCTGCCATCCCAAAAGAGAGCCCTAAATCATTTTGCATCTCCGACTCATAATCTGATTCTGTCTCTGCGTCTGCCGGCGCCAAAAAGTTAAAGCCAGACGAGACCTCCACCAATATCTCCTTAATCTTGTCCTCCTCGGCATAAACGTCTCGGTTTACAAATTCCAGCGTCTGTGTTAATCTCACCACATCCTCATTATTGCTTTCTTTAACCGGTTCAGCCTCTGCAACCGGTTCGATAACTTCTGGAACATGTACCGGTTCTTCGATTTCATTGGTGGTTTCATTTGGCGTGGGTAGGTGGATTGTTACGTAATCGTCGTCGCCGTTTTGACATTCGATTCCATTTATTTCAACTGGCGACGAGGCGTCGGTGTCCAATTCGGTCTCGGAAATGATCTCGACATCTTCTCCAATTTCGATTTGTGGCTCTGATTGGCTTTTTTCTTCGAGGTTTTCTTCTAATTCGCAGTCTTCGGGAACGTACTCGTCGTCGGATTCGTGAATTTCGGGAACTGGATTGTATTTTGGGCGGATTTCTTCGAGCATATCTTAACATTTGAAATTATTAGAAATTTTGGTCAATTTCAGATATTTTGTAAAAAATCGTGAATTAGGATTTTATCTCAAGATAAAGGTTACCACACCCTTTGCTATTTTTGAAAGGAGCAAGATAAACTAACGAATTTCTGCATCCAACAGCCAAGATTTTTTTGTAATTTGACACCCCTAAAATTTTTTTGAAAACAAAAAAAAACTGTGATCTGACTCCTTTTAGAGGTGCCATATCGATAACGATGCCTGTTTTTTTCCTATTCTTTTGAAAGAAAAAATAATCTCGCAATGGTTGTGACAAAAATAGTATACCGGTTTTAAATCGGTTCTACCGGTCAATTCAGATACACCACGTACTCAAACGTCCTGACACCTATGATTTGACAATTTTTGTCAGGAGGTTTGAGTACCTGTCAGGATGTTTGAGTAACTGTCAGGACGTTTGAGTACGTGGTGTAATTTGAGAAGTCGAAACTACATTCAGATTAATAGTTTTAATGATAAATACCTTTAACTTCTCCGCATTTGACATTTCCAATCTCTTCATTAACAAATAAGTCTGTGGTTTTGTCAGCTTCGCACAAGTCAATTAATAACTTGGCAGTACCGGAAGCAAATTCCTCCAGATGCGCCCCAGGACTTGGATGAAAACTTGTCCTCTCCCGTAGTGGCGTCACGATTTTATTGTCCGGGTCGGCCAAATGCATCAGCGTGAACATTTCGAGGGCACGGGTTACGAGCTCAATTTTGTCAGAATCGGCTTTTGCCTGATCTTTTCGAGCTCGCTTTTTGCGCTCTTTTTTCGAGGAATTATCGACGGAGGACATGTGGGAAACTAACTCGTTGGCGAATAAGATCATACCAGTTACTTCGCCAAATTTGTCCACTAAAAATTATTATCAATCGGAAGTCAGCTTTTTGTTATGTCGAATTAACGCATTTTTGAACTTATATAAAAATTGTCGGTCAAGTTGAGATTTTAATGCATTTTCCAGCCGAACATAAAGACGAGAAAGTTGCAACACTAATCTCGAAAGAATAGCAATACAAGTTTTCTTGCTTTCTTTGAAAAAGAATAGCCTTCTCTTAAGGGGGTAACCGACGGGTTTTACTGATTTTCAAACGTTAATCCTGAGCTAACCGCAATTCGTTTTAAGTTCAAACTTCGGATTCTAGGAGATATTTGTTTGAAATTTTCAAAAAATGGTGTCAAAAGTTTTTTGTATGACCGGACCGGCCGGTATACCGGTCCAAAAAGTGATTTTTTCCATTTTTTGGAGTAATTTTATCTAGCTCCTGGATATCAAAATGTTCTTTTTTTTTTCAGTAAAAACTTTAATTTGTGAGCTTAACAGCCGTACAAAGCCTGATTTTCAAATTTCTTGTTATTTAGAGAAATTTCCAAAATAAATGGGTGTTTTTGCACATGTTCGCTGACCCCATTTCATTTAGTCGAACAATATCAGATTTTTTTTTGAAGAAAAGCACTTCTTTAAAAGTGTGCAAAGCGAGGCGGTACAAAGAGTTTTTTTNATCCGGCGACTGAACAATTCTAGAACGCCAAATAACCGACGATTTTTCGCAATTTCAGACTTCAAAATCTATCTCCTCCGAGGATATATTTGCAAAATGGCTCAAATGTTTATCAAGTATTCCTAAGAACATATGTAAGAGATTCTTGAGGGCTTTTTGAAATTTCGAGCTAGAACTCGAAATATGATTTTTTTGGTCATTTTCCAAAAAATTTCCGAAAAAAAAAGTAATTCGATTTTTTCGAAAGTAGGCTCAAAAGAAAGCCAGTGAAACACTGATGAGAAAGTTGGCTTACGTCAAGGTGATATTTTGAAGTTTTAGTGGTCAAATTCGAGCAAACGTTATTTTTTAACTTCATCTTTTAAAAATACTTAGAGAAAAAATGCGAAAATTTCGAAAATTTTTTTTTGATGATTTAGTTCTTAGTACACTTAATTATCACCTCGTATCAATTTGGAGCATTTTTAATGCCTCTAAGGGCTTAATTTAATCAGACAGATATACCTCCTTAAGGATCGTATACATACCAGTTTTAGGTTTCTGCCGTCAAAATCCAGGGAGGAGTAATATTTTCCCCGAGGCACTCAAAATAAGGCCAAAAAACAGTTTTTTGCTCATTTAAGCGCCGGATGAAGTTTTTTTGAGTCGAACGGAACTTGGGGTTCTGCCCACGTTCTCTGTGGTCAATAAAAGCTATAAAAGTATTCTCTATCTTCAAAACTCAGGGAGGAGTAGGCTTTTGAAGTGAAAATAGTGCCACTTTTGAAAAGTCGTACCTGATTGGTCGGCCAATCAGAAGCCTTCGATTTGTTTTGTGAAAGCAGGAATTATGTTCAATTATCCCTAAACTGAAATACATATGTTCGTGCTGTTTTTAGTACTTCATTGAGGCGACGCTGAAAACCCTGTTTTTGGCCTTAAAATGCGACCAGTACTCCCTTAAGGAGGTGGTAGTTTAAATTTGAATCTTTTGTTTGAATTTCCGTCCCCTAATTAACGAAGTATTGGAGAAACTTCATTTTACTATGAATCGCAAAAAATTTTCTATTTATAGTACAGTCCATGCGCCCTAACTGGAACACCATAAATTTGGCGGTTGCGCCCAATCTGGAACCCTTTTGCAGAAATTTTTTGTTGGAAAAAAGTGTGTCAAATTCTCGATCTGACCAGCTCAAAAANAGAATTTGAGCTGTCCCAATTGGGCATGTAGCGCGTCATCGCTATTTTGATTTCAACTTTTTTCGTGAAATTTGACCGATTCCCCACAAACGGATTTTATTTTTTGACAAGGTTGCAGGTGAATTTTAAAAAAAATTTTATTTCCAATTTGAATCTTTTTTTTGCTCTACAATATTATACATATAATTTTTTTTGTCGGAGCAAAAAAGTTTTGCTCTTCCTACCTTATCATACATGATATTTTCTTATTAAATTGATCAAAAAAAAACTTTATTTGTGCATGCAAATTGACATGCAGAACCCTTTTAATCAATATAGCTGAATTACTATCTAAACCAAGAATCGGCATAATTGGATCGTATCGTATGATACGATTCGTATTGTAATTTTCGGATCGGATCGCCAATATGCTATTTAACTGCCAATATTGCCAAAAGTGCGCAATATCGCCGAATTTTTTTGAATAAAATTCCGGCGATATTGGGCTACTTTGTTGGATGTTATCGGTACGCAAGTACATTTCCACTTTCTGATCACTACGTAGCACGCAGCAATATCACCCACACAATCGTAGCATGCAACGAGAGACTACTGCTGTAGGCAGCGGTTGGGTAGTAGCAGGCAGAGATTGTGTAGGCNTTAATACGCGAATTTTGGATGAAACTCCAAAAATAGACTTTAACGATTTTTTATAAGTCATAATAGATTTGTCAGACCCGATTTACCCATACATGATATTTTTTTATTAAATTTATCAAAGAAAGAAACTTTATTTGTGCATGCAAATTGACATGCAGAACCCCCTTAAGGGGGTATGCGACTCTGATTTAATAAGGGCCTTAGAGGCATTAAAAATGCTTCAAATTGATACGGGGTGATAATTAAGTGTACTACGAACCCAATCATCAAAATTTTTTTTGGAAATTTTCGAATTTTTCTAAGCATTTTTTTAAAAATGAAGTTAAAAAGTAACGTTTGCTTAAATTTGACCACTCAAACTTCAAAATATCGTCTTGACGTAAGCCAACTTTCTCATCAGTGTTTTACTAGCTTTCTTTTGAGCCTAATTTCGAAAAAATCGAAGCACTTTTTTTTTCGGAAATTTTTTCGAAAATGACCAAAAAAATCATATTTCGAGTTTTAGCTGTAAATTGCAAAAAAGCTCGTGATAATTTCTTACATATGTTTTGAGGAATACTTAAAAAAAATTAGAGCCATTTTGCAAATATATCCTCGGACGAGATACATTTTGAAGTCTGAAATTGTGAAAAATCGTCGGTTATTTGGCGTTCTAGAATTGTTCAGTCGCCGGAATAAAAAAAGCTCGCCATAAAAGATTGACATACTACCGTTACGCGATCTGTCAAAATTTGAGCTCACTTGGATATACCGTCTGGGAGGAGATAGATTTTGCAGTTTGGAAAATGTCATCTTGTTACGATACTGTACCTATTGGTGTAATGGTCAAAAATAATTTGTGATGTACTTTTTCGCAAGATTAAGAATAGATCTACAAATTAGCATTTTCGGTTTTTCTCATGAGCTCTTAGTTTTCAGTATATTTCATCAAGAAAATGTCGAATCAGAGTCGCATACTGATACCCCCTTAAAGTTTTGAGATATGGCAAAAGTTAGCAAAAACAGACGCGTTTTAGACTCAACCAATTTAATAGTTGACATTTTCGCTAACGTATACTTGGATAAAAATATGATTTTTTCAAAGTCAGGTGGCCAGATATGGCCACCGCTGAGTACGTCACTGTTTTGAACTTCTGAGTATGTGGGTTAAAGGTGTCTTTCTTACATTTTTTCCAAATTTTGAAATTAAATAAAAAACGTAACAAATAATTCGCAAATTATTTTGTACTTTTCAAAAAACATTTTTGTTGTTTGAATCATTTTTTCGATCCGTAAGAAACTTACAATGTATAAATTGGTGCTCTTATTTGCAAAAAAAGGTTTCAGAACATATTTTTTTTGAAAAGTACAAAAAAAATGATATTTTTTTTGCGTTTTCTATAAAATTTAAAAATAACTTAATTTTGTGCCAATAAAATAACTGTGCTTAAAATATCATTGTTATATATACTTTGAAATAGTCTGAATATAAAGATGTTTCCAACCTGTTTCAAGAAAATTCATGAAAACGTTTTTACCGACATATTACTCACTTCAGTCCTCTAATCTTTCAGAAAAAAATAAGAATTTTTTCAATCAAAATGATGAGTTTTTTCCAGAGAGAGGAAATTAATGCTCGAATCGTCGAACTAGAAAAAATAAGTTGGCAAATTGAACGAATGTTTTGTGACGACCAAATTCGACATTTTAGTTTTACGGAATTAAATAAGATTCCAAAGAAAATTAAAGAGCTACGAGAAAAGTATATCGTAAGTTTTGTAATCACATTTTCGAAAACGATATCGCAGAAATAAAATATGTTTAAAATTAAGAAGTCAATGGTTGATGGCTTTGAAAATGATAAGAATGCGATTTACGATGAATTTGATATTGAATTGAAACAAGTTGAATTTGAAATTATCCCGTATCAAAGAGTATGTAAAACATTACAATGAAATTGTCATTTTTAGCGTGTTTTTCGGGGTAAGATAGTTATTCGGCTATATTTATTAAATATCGACTTTTCTAGAGTTGTATTCATTTTTAGGCGACGAGAGTAGCGGGAATCGCTCAGAAATATCATCTTACGTATATGTGTATATAAAAAATTATTTCAAAAATTATTATTTTTTTTTTAATCAGAAAAATACCTAAAAGTTGGCGAGATTGCATATGTGATATTTAATTATCAAATTTATGGTACAAAAATAATGCCTGAATATAATTTTTTTGATTATCTTATTAAAAATTGTATGGTTTTTATTGAACCGGGAGCTCAATCTCATAAACATTCTAGAAATGTCCAAATCGTTCATTTTTTCTGAAATATAGCCGAATTACTATCTTACCGTTTGTCGGTGATCAAAACGGGGTAACCATAGAAGGCTTTCAACATTAACTAATGGCAGAAATTAAAAATGATTTTTGAATGTACCCAGGGAGGTTTAGGTAACTTTAAATGGGCACTCTGAAAACCAAACGGTAAGAGATATTCGGAAACTGTTTTTTGTATAAGCCTTGGGGTAACTTTGCATGAGGAAACTTTTGACAATATTTGTTTTGACACCCTACACCATCTGGTGTAGTAAAGAGCAGTTTTGATACCTCCAAAATATAAAAATTACCGGTTTTTGGCTGATTACCGGTGAACCAGTTGAGGTCACAAATCTTAAAAAAGTTTTAACCGTTGAATTGTTCTTGGCTATCGGATACAAAAAACCGTTTCCCGATATTTCTTGCCGTTTAGTTTCCAGAGGGGGTGTCCATTTAAAAAAATTACCTTAGGTCTAGCACTCGTACCACTAGTAAACCGGTGATTACTGATTTATTCTGAATGATACGCATTCATCATAAAAGATATATGGAAATGCTTATTGCATTCGATGCTCACTCAATTTTCTCAATGCAAAACTTTTTCTCAATTACCAGTTCACAAAATATAAACCGGATATTCATTTCACGTGTTTTAATCCTGTTAGGCCAAATTTTTTTTCTCATATTCAATCAGAAATTATATGCGCCTTTTTAAATTTTCTTGCTTGGAATCGTTGTTTTTGGTGGCGATAACCCCCGTGACGCAGAAAAGTTTCATCAACAGTTTTAGTTTAGTCTGTAGGGGTCCCGCAGCGCATCCTATGTATATGCTAAAAAACTCATTTTCAGGCCACTAGATTAAGATTTTTTAGGTTGTGAAAAACCCTATTCATATACGAAAACATTTTTTAAAAGAACCATTATTATTAACTGAGAAATATTGTATAAGACTAGAAAAAAGTAAAAACTTGAAACATCGGAAAATTACTAGAGTAATACAGATGTGCTTCAGGTTCTCAAATCTACAGTTGACGAAATTCGAAGACTGATGTTCATTTCTATAAACCAACGTAAGAAAAAAATGGAAATACAATTTGCACCAATAAAATTTCATCATATGCCGACAACTTCACTTCAAAATAAAGACGAAATGATCAGAAAAACATTTGCTGATTTGTTCTCGAAACCGCCTAATGTCTCCGGTAAAATACCAGAAAATTTCAAGCCAACATATGTCAACAGTAAAAAGAAAAAATAATGGATTAAAATTAGAAAAATTTAAGCTTATTTTTTAATTTAATTCACCTTTTTTAGTACGTTCAAAAACAAAATTCTGCCAAGTTCTAGAACATAAAAAACATCAGGTACAATTAATCGGCCCCTTTTTTCGAAATATCATAAGTAGGGACCGTCATCAGGAGACATGAATTTGAGATTGGTTTAGCGCTCTAGCTCCACCTGTGGCCATTTTTAGATTTCTTGGGTCGATTTACCTACCCCAACGTGTTTGGTTCTTATGGCCCAAGATACATAGGCTCAAAAATAACGGTAAGTACGCTAATTTAGGCCCCTCAAACTTGAAAATTTCGAACTTATAGTAAATTTTTTCTTACAAATTTTTTAATTTTAAAATTGCATAAAATCGCAAAAAAGTACAACCGCCAATAGTTTGATTTTAATTTTCTAACCTGCTTCTTGTTGATCTTTTGTGAGTGCTTCCCCCTTTTTTAATTTTGCATTATATCCATCCAGCTTTCCTTTTCGTTTCTCCAAATTTCTAACTTTCTTTTTAATATATTCTTCAATGTATTTGAATGGCTCATTTAATAAAATATCAAAATCAATCGGTGCGTTAGTAACCACTGGAAGCACATTGCTAGCGCCAGAAGATGGTCGAACCACCATAATTAATAGTTAAAAAAGTATGAAAAAACGTTCACAAAAAAATCAACCAACAAGTGAAGTTTTCAAAGTGAAGTCTCGTAGACCAGTCTGAAAAGAGGGGAAATAAAGTAAACTGTTAACATATAAAAAATACATTTGAAGTTGCAATAAAAATAATCTAGTATAAAAATAGTAGAAAATAGGTTTTGTTTGAATTTTTTCGTCGGTTATACTAAGTATAATATACTTATCATGAAAGTTCAAAAAGTACCGATTTTGGCGTGTTCAGGCTGTTCACCCAAAAAACACTGATAGAATGGGATATATTTTTGGTCAATTTTTTTCAATGCCTAGATTTTGATATGAAAAGTGCGCAAGCTGAAATTAGCAGTACAAGTAAAATATTTCATGATTCGATAATATTTCTCTTTTTTGGTTCCATCCGGTTAGTTGTACGTAGGTAGTATAAAAATTAATTCAAAATTTGAATTTTTCTACATAAGATTTTTTCCGCGTTTTTTAATTCGTAAACTTTTCGCGCCCACGCATTTCCATAGCAAAAGGTAGGAGAAAAATTCTACCAAAAATGTATACTTCATAAATGTTTGAAATTTTGCCGATTTTTTGATACTCATACTTATGACATACGGTATGAGTCATACGGAAGAATAAACCGAGGTGCCCTGAAAGTATGATGATAGATAAAATTTATGAACAGAAATTGGGTCTTTTGTATTTATGTGGCAGTTATTCGCCTCTCGTCTCTTTCTTGATTTTCTTTCTCGATTCCTGCGATTTGGTTCAGAAAACTTGAAAACTGGCTTTTTGTCGATTCAATATCTGCGATAACATCTTGAATAACAACTGAACCAACAGAACTTTCGAGAGATAATGATATTTATTTTTGATAGAGATCTATGAAGGTTGCGACAACTCTTAAAAATCCCTTGAAATCCGCAGAATAATGAGAAACTGACAAAAAATCGCCATTACAATTTTGAACCTTTTAAGATACAAAATTAGTTATAAATTGGGAGTTAAATTCGTACGATTTTAGAAAAATCACACCTAAATATTTTTTTCTCTGTGATTCAGAACACAGGCGCGCTCGTGAAAGTATAGCACATGCTGACTTATTTATGGGAAATTTTCGGAAAAAGCTATTTTCTGAAGTATTCCTAAATTTTTAGCTAAAATTTACCGAAATTTAGTATTTCTCTTTTTGAAAAATTATATATTTAAAATCTAGAATGTAGGAACCTCTTTAGAGAAAAAAAAATATTTCTACCCGTTTCCTTTTTGCTATTGGCTGGCCATTTTCTTTGTTCATCTGAAGAAAAAAAATAAAAGCGTCATTGTTTATTATTCGTAAAAAGGTTTTTTCTTACCCATAGAATGCTTTGTTCAGTTTGTATTTTTGTGCCTTCAACAAAAAAATCAATAAAAGTTTCAATATTTGAATCGCGGGATAATATCACGACGCCATTAATATCCGCAGCATAAGCACTCCAGAGCGTTTCTTAATATTTGAATATTACAGGCGATATAAAAGTTTAGCTAAGCCAAAAAGGTACGGTCGTTTTTTTTAGGTAGCACCACCTTAAGGAGGTTGCTACTGCCACAAAGGGGTTTTTTGATCTCATTTTGTGAAGAAACCGTAAATGCTAAATACTTCAATTAAGTATTGCTGAATTGCTCGAAATCTCGGCTTTAAATCTGATCATTTTCGGACCTTTATTATATACAGTTTTACCAGTATACCAGATTCAAAACCGGTAATTTCAAATCTAAAAAATGTTTCAGCGCGTTCAATTATTACAGTAGAAGTCTACAAATTTCAGGGATTGATAAAAACAGAATTATTAAACTTTTGTAAGAATAAAATTTGAAAAAAAATTTTCAAACTCTAGAATTTTTCTTAAAAGAAAATTTTGACAAGTGTTACACTGTACCGGTTACACTGTACGGTATATAATAATGGTCCGAAAATGATCAGATTTAAAGCCGAGATTTCGAGCATTCAGCAATACTTATTTGAGTATTTAGCATTTACGGTTTATCACAAAATGAGATCAAAAACCCATATCTATGGCAAGAACCTCCTTAAGGGGTAGTCTTTCTGAGAGAACCCAGACTAGATAGCGACAAAACTGGTTTTTTCTGCATCTTGATCTTTACGAATTTGAGACGGCATGGAAAACTTTCTTTTTTTTCGGTGATTAACCGGGTGTTTCTTCGTCATTTTGAGCAATTTCGATGCTGATTTTACGGTCACGTGATCAACCTAACGAAGCTCAAAAATTTCCTAACCGCATACTTTTTCCTAAGGCTTTCACGCGCAGAAAACATTTGTCGCTATCTTGTCTAGTTCTCCCAGTCGAAATCACAATGGTGCTACCGAAAAAAATGCGACCTAAATCAGTTGCATCGAATGTTCTCGGAGATGGCTCATACGATTCCAGAAATTCCAATTGTATCCAGCAGCCAATGAGTTGGTACTTGACAATTTATTTATGTTTTAAGAACCGGATGACCGGTCAAATCTTAAAAACGGGTTTTCTCGAGAACCGGGTGAAATTGAACCGTCTTGAAATTTTTTGGCGAAAATTCTGAGGGGTCAAATTTTGTAATATGACCCCAAAAGGTCAAATTTCGAATATGATCCGCATGGGGTCATATTACATGTCATAGGAAATGCATTTTCATGACGATTCCAAAAATATAAAAATTATTTTTTTTCTGATGTAATATGACCCCGGAATGTTGATATTGAACATTTCGGGCCCTAAATTTCAAAACCTCGACATTTCGAGCTCCGTAGGCCCCAAGGAGTTCATTTTAGTACCAAAGACACTTGAATTTTCGGAAAATATTTTCAGGTCATATTACATGTCATATGAAAGGAAATTTTATGACAATTCCAAAAATATGAAATATTTTTTTATTTGGTAATATGACCCCGTTATGACCAAAACAAGAAATATAGCACTTCGGGCTTTTACGGTATCTCATGAATGGGAATGTCCAAAAAGTTCATTTTAACAACATTGTTCATGAAATTTCCGAGAGAATAATTCTCGTGGTTAAATTTTGTAATATGACGCCGAAGGGTCGAATTTAAAAATGACTTAAATTGGCCATATTACCATTTACATTTATTGAGCAATGTTTATATTTTGAAAATTTAATTACTTCGTTTGTACTTATAACCACTCATGGGTTCGATTAAGGTTAATTTTTTGGTCATAGCAAATTTGTTATAAATTGGGGGAGATTTCAGAAACTTTTGGAAGTGATTAACCCTTGTGGGCACCGGTCGATATTAGTGATCTTGAAGCAAAAGAGGCATCTGATGTTATAAAGATGAAAAAATCTACAATTAATATTCACAACAGACTTATCATTTTATTCTGACACATATCGAAGATATACGTATTATGATATTAATAATTAATTACCTCTGGGTGTTTTCAGCTGATTTCGAGCGCTGTCATTATTATTTGAGAACGGACATATATCAAAACGGATTTCTGCATCTAACAAAAAATCTAAAAACCTAATTTGGTTGATTGTCTGGTAACCAGACTCTGTTATACGGAAATTGCCGGTAAAGCTTAAAAAGTCGATTCTGAGAACACCGCACATCAAGCCGGTCAAATTTCCCGGTCATAACCGGGCATCCGTCATAAGATCAAACAATTTTTGATCTTAGATTTTTTATTGGCTGTTGGATGCAGAATCTGTTTGTGAATATCTTGTTTCGTTTCATGCAGTGGAAAAACTGAGGTCGCTTTTTTTTCGGTTGCATCCACCTAAGGGCTATCTGTTCTGAGAGAACTGAGACTGATTAGCCACAAACGGTTTTTTCATCTAATCTTTAAAAGCAAACAACAAAAACCGAATTTTGGAACGCAGGGATTTTTTTTCTTTTTCTCCGATGATTACCGTAATTAAACGCGTAATTCGCAAAAAACGGTTTTTTCGGTTCATTTCTGAAGCCAATTTCGCGAGACTGATTTCCGGTCACGTGATCAACTAGGGACGCCAAAAAAAATTTCTTACCGCATATTTTTTTCAAGGTTTTCACGTGCAGAAACTATTTGGTCGCTATCTTGTCTATTTCCCAGTCGAAATCATGGTGGAGCAACCGAAAAAAAACCGACCGAGTTGACCTCAGCTGGGTGTTCTAAAGGTAGTTTTTTATTTAAGGGGGCCACCCCTCTACTCATGAACGATTACAAGTTGAAAACGAGAAGTCGATATTTATTTTCGATATGGAATGATCTCTAATTTATTTTCCAGTTAAATCGTCATGAAGTTACGTGCCGTATAAAAAAGCTACCCTACTAAATCAAGTGTTGTTATTCACCTATTTAAGAAAAATATTTCAAGGACCATTATCGTTATACAATTAGTTTGGTTCATACCTTGATCGGTGTCTCCTGAAGTTCATATTCGACATCGACGGTTCCGCTTGGTTGGCTAAATTCGTGTTCAAATTCTAGAATGCGTACACCAACTGTTAGGTCGGAGGATCTGAGGAGGGCAAACCTCATTCATATGCCAGAACGAGTTTTTTTATTAACAAAAAAAAAAATATTTTTAATTTCCCCCAATTAAAAAAAAAAAATGTTTTCAGTTAAAACTTTTTCAGTGTTAACAACTATTTTCACGGTAAATGGAAATTTTGAACAATCAGTCCCAATTTTTGAGATTAAGGTTCAATGTAAATAGTTTCTTGGAATTTCGATTCAAATTATGCGATGCTCAGTTTTCTACGGGTCTAGATATATAGACCAAGAAAAATGGTTCAATAATTTGAAGAGCGGTAAATTTATCAAAAGATCAAAAGAAAAATCTTAAGGTCGCTTTTTTTGTTGGCCCTTTAAGGGTATCTGTTGTGGGAAGAAGAAGGCCAGACGAGAATCAAAAATTAAATCAATTTCTGACATCATCAGGATGTTTTTGACATCTGGCAACTTTAAAGTTTATACGATCGAAATATTTCTTGAGAAAGAAATTTGTGTATTTGTTTGATATTTCGGACGGCCATCATCAGAATCTGGATACACACAATACGAACGGTGTGATCAGTAAATATGGAGTAGTTTTAACGTTTTCTGATGATGGAATCCTCGCCGATATTAAAAAGATAAAAATATTTTTTTCGCATATTTTAATCTTATAACACCCTGATCTTGGAGACTGTCTTTCCGAAACAAAAAATCATTCGAATTAGCTCATTCAAATTATTCTCTTTTAGCGCTCACTATCTGAACCACTGTTTTCTTGATGATAATTTCGCTATAAATTATATGACATCAGAACTTAAGTGTCGAATGACCGTCCTATTTTTAGTAGGTTAGAGTTTTACTCTGATAGCGAAATGGAATGTTTGTAAAAACCACTACTGATTGTAGCGACATCTCTCTCTT
>SCLH01002098.1:12684-68257 GCA_004367855.1 Oikopleura vanhoeffeni
TTTCAAAAGAACTGTCGCACGAAAAGTACACATAGTACGGAAATACTTTACCAAACAAAGATGCCTTAGTAGGATACTTATGTGACAAATGTATGATACCAAGGCATATTTTTATGGTACTGTATAGTACTTTTTGTGGGCCAGTAATTTTGAAATTACTAGGAGACGTCCTACTAAAAGAACTCTGCTGTAATTTAAAAAATGTGTCATGTTACAAATAAAAGCAACTTTAAATTGCATGCAGATTTCCAATATTTACACTCACAACCCCATTAAGTAGAAATTTGAAGTTTCGAAATTAACCTCCATTTCCAACATGATCAATTCAAACTATCATTCAAAAGTTAAAACAGTCTAAAACTTGGTCATATAGTTTAAGGCCTCACTATTATTAACTAAAATCGGAACCGT
Organism: Oikopleura vanhoeffeni; assembly: GCA_004367855.1. NCBI lineage: Eukaryota > Metazoa > Chordata > Appendicularia > Copelata > Oikopleuridae > Oikopleura > Oikopleura vanhoeffeni. The sequence goes on from SCLH01002098.1 coordinate 13,096, forward strand.
AAATAGTAAGGCGGATTTGTCCTCATCTATAAACTATTTTAAATAGTCCATTTAGAATTTTAAGTGAAATTAGCAAAAAAATTTTAAAAAATATTGAGTAGTGCTACGATTTCGACTTTTAGCTGGAAACTCTTGCATTATAGCACAGCGTCTGAGAGTAATCTCAAAAATTCCAATCTTGAGTAAAAGCACTAAAAATTCGGAGAGGCATGCCATTGTGCCGAAAGGAAAAAAATCAATACAAATTTCTCATTACTCTTTATAATATACAAGTTAAATATGAGATTTATGGACGAAAAATTTGTATTGTTTTTAGACAGGCCGCGATTGCAAAACTTTTAATTTTCCTCCTTGCGAACACAAGACACATCTCTAATATCGAATTTGGTAACCAGCTAATTTTGTAAATTTTTCTAATTTAGTCATAATTGCCTATCATATTGAAGTTAATGACTACGAAAAGGACAAAATTATTTACAGAGGAGTCTGTTCAAAAGGACTTGCCAAATTGATATAAAAAGTAGCGTCACACGGTACTTCACAGTACTATAAAAACATGCCTTGTTCAGTAGAGAGTTGTTAATTGCACACTAACCTACACTTTTCTAGTATAGAAGATTTATTTTATACTTTGAAAACGCTAAAATTTTGTATAATTTATTCAAAGAAAAATGGCTAAAAGTTGGAGCCAGTTCGCGTCCTATTAAAAGCTCTCTAATCTACATTTCGTATGACAGTAATATTTATACCAAAAGAACGCGTCCTAATGAACAGACTCTACTGCACTGTGACGTACCCTAAGATCAAAATCGTTATTCCCAATCTTAGCAATAATCTTTTTTCTGATTTTTTATTTTAATATTTACAGAATTCATGCCGCAAACGGTGTCTCTAAAACCCTTAAGGGGCATTTAACATGTCGGATACACATGTCGGCGTTTTGAAAAGACGACTTCATTTAAAATCATTTTTATCAGCTAAAAATATGTTTCACTAAAACTTTAAAAATAATTTTTAAGCAAGTACCGAACAATTTAGAACAGATTTTTTCGCCGATAGGTGTATTTAAAGGGGGGTATCTATTGTCTGACAATTAATATTTAATGACTTTTTGAAGAATAAAATCCATTTTCAAAAGTGATCTTTGTTTTAGCATATGCAATTTTTGTATGAATTTCATAGCGGAATTAAGGTGGAGCCATCGCTTAATCGCGCCTTGGCACCGCCTTAAGTCCCCACCCATTTTTTACCCCTGTAGAATATGGAATTATCAGGGTCGCTTGGGTTAATAGTCACGAATAAATTTTTTCTAAATTTCATTTGGAAAATTTGAATAAAAGAACTTTTTTTTTGATTAAAAAATCCACTATTTCGATCTAGCGAAATAATCTGGCATATAAATATATTGAAAGAAATGCGGGATTGTCATTTTTAAATAATTTTAACATCTTAAATTTACCATGTTTAGAAAAATAAAACATTTTAGTATTTAAAAAAGCGTTATTTGGTATTTTTTTGTTTGAATGAATAAATATGCAGGCACCAATAGGGGGGTTTTCTCGGCACCAATATATGTCAAAAACTTTTTTTATGTCGCGGATATTTTCTCTGGGATGCGACTGAAATGAGTCCTTGACCGGTCAACCAGGGTCGGCCCTTAACCAGTAGTATATATAAAGGTCCAAGCGCGATTAAAAAATCATCTGAGAATGGCTTTTAAATAAGTTTACACAATGAATATTTGCCACGGCAACACCCTTATCTCGTTGAATTGGATAAGAGAGCGAAATCACGAATTTTAGAAATTTGGTACATATTTTAACAACTAGTAACCCGGCTCATTTGCGGTAAAATATGCGGTGCTACGATTATTTTGAGGGTGCACAGCCGACAAATTTGGCTCCGCAGTTTAACGTCAAAATCAATCATTTACGGTCTGAAGCAAAAAATCGATAAAGGACGTAGATTTTTAATTGTAATTGACACGATCTTATAGCGCCGGTTTAAAGGACACGACTTTTGGCATGAAACTTAGCGTGATTAGGTATTAAATGCACAAAAATACATCAAAACATTCTTAAAATTTCTTCATATCATACCAGAGCACGCTTCAGTAGAGAGCTTTAAATTGGACGCGAACGAGCACCAACTTTTTGCTATTTTTCTTCAAATAAATTATAAACAATTAAAATTCTAGCGTTTTTTTACTATAAAAATTATTTTATAGTTGAAACCGCTAAACTTTTAATTTTTTATAATTTAGTTGAAAAATGACAAAAGTTGGAGGCCGTTCGTGCTCTAATAAAAGCTCTACTGTATTTTATATTGCCAAAGTCAGTACAGATTAGCTATTACAATACTAATTAGGCGATGCGAATTTGAAAAAAAGAGACAGGCGTCGCTGATTGGACGCACCGCTCCAACCAACTTTCTCGAAGGTTCGATTTTGGTAACAAGGATTCGCAAAACATAATTAGGGTTGTACAATTAAAAAAGCCTTCGTATGTTGAAAATATTTATCACAAAATATAAAACGTAATATAATTAGGTTTGAAGCTTCACTGCATTTCCGTAAAATTGTCCCTATTGGCCCAGCTTACTAGTAGCGGAAATATTGTATAGGATTAGGAGGGAAGGGGTTAAAGGGAAGTTGTATTTCGAGTTAAATGGAGATGTTTCAGATGTTAGAAATGAACTGTAATACCCTTTATGTAAAGAGGGCGTTTGCAGGCATTTTTTTTGTCTTGCCGTAAATATCAGCTCGAGGGCAAAAAACTCTGGTTTGATAAGTTAATTTACAGTACCGTGTAACCCACTTTAAACAGGCAATTCCTCGAACGCTTATCTTTAATAAATTGATAATCGACCAAAATCATGCTTTTTAGTCAGAGATAGCGCACGGTGCTTCGAAATGCCAGATTTATAAACTTTTGGCAAAGAAGTTGGCAAAAAAATTTGGTTCTTGACTTTGTATGTCTGACATAGATGTCATTCTATATCGCATGAGGTTCAAGTGGCGTCGAGACTTGAGGTGATTCGAAACCAATTCTATTATACAATAGGCTTTAAATCTGGCCTCAAATTATCTCAAGTGACACAACTACTTACGTGGTAATTATTAATTTGCATTCGATTATCTACAAATTCGTAAAATCCTTCGAAAATCACCGAATCTTAAAATTGTCTCTACTGTAGATAATCGAATGAAAAAAACTAAAATTTAAAAATGAAGTTTTAGGTTAAGCATTTCGAAGCATCGTGAAGCGCAAGAGTAGTTACGGGTCTGAAATTTAACACCATAAAACTGGTTGTAATGAAGTGATACAGACCGAAAAAGGTGTTGACAATTTTTTAATTAAATATTCGATACTTCAGGCGGTGGCAATTTTTGCTTAATATTAAGGTACCCTTTTACTCATCCAATATTTTAACGGAACAAGATAACTCCATAACTAATTTTTGTATCCAACAGCCAAAGTATAACTTAATGTGTAAAATTGTTCGTAAACGGATGTCCGGAAATACAGCAAATTGACCGGTTATTTTTTTAAAGTCAGTTCTGAGAAAACTGCTTTCTCAGAACCGATTTTTAAATATTACTGGTCAATTTACGGTATGAACGAACATCCGTTTACGTTACAAAGAGTTCTACACATTGAAATATATTTGGCTGTTGGAGGCAAAGCTCATTTTGGAGTTTTTTTGTTCAGTTGAAAAATGGAATAGGTTGAAGTAATCTAAAAATAGCTACCTTATACCTTAGATATTTTGTATCCGAAACAATACAATTAAAAACCAAGAATAAAAGTAGGAGTAAGTGGTCTTTGTATTTTTGTGTGTAAGTTGATGGGGGCTATAAATAGTAACAAAATCAAATCCCTAAACCGTACAAGTTAACCCCTCCTCGCCCGTTTCGTAAATTTCAGCCCTCAGCTTTTCAACCACCGCTTTCTGGTAGTTTGAAAGGTCCTTGAGCGAGCTCATGAGGCTGAGCTCGCTCATTTCAGAAATAGTCTGGATTTTTGTGAAGAATGCCTGAGATTTGCTCTCACGCTCTTTTTGTAGGGCGATTCCCCACTTATTATGTGCTTTTACGAGATACGTTGATGTCCGGAGATATTGTTTCATTAAATTCCATTCGTCGATGTCTAAGCGAACTGTGCCGTACTCACTCTGCTTTTCATCATTCATCATAGGACTAGTGGGCGTACCTCGACAGTAATCGTCCTAGAAAGAACAAAAATTAATAAAAACATTTTGGCGAATTGAATTATTTTTTTTCGCAAAGGTCTGGTTGTGTTTAGATACCTCACATTTCCCAGTGAGATACTTTAGAACTGGTACATACGACCCTTTTTAAGTTTCAGTCCATAATATAATTTGTTATTATACTAGTAATTTAACGTTTTGTCCATATATACGCAGTTTTAACGTTCGTGGCGCTGCAGAGCCGGTTTCCGATTTTACCGGGAATTTTCGATGTTTTATGTCAAAAACCGATAATTTTTGGTAGATGCCCAGTAATAACCGGAATACGAAAAAAACGACTCAGCAGCGCCACGCAGTATAAAAAGTATGTATCAGTTCCGAACTATCTCAATGAGAAATGTGAGGTATCTTAAAAATAGACTTTTTATGGAAATTTTGATTTATGACAATCATTTCCGAACAAAGGTTTTTTCGAACAGCCAAATATCTTCGCAAGATTTGCATCTGAATAATCAGGCATGAGTTGAATCGAAATTGACAAATTACTCAGATGCAAATCTTCCGAAAATATTTTACGGTTATAAAAAGCTTGTTTTGAAAATGATTGTAATAAAGCTCAATACATATAAGCTTCTCATAAAAAACATACATTAAATCTCAAAAAACAATGAACAAATCTGAGTTAGGTATTAAAACTAGTAAAACAACGTATAAAAATCAATTGCTATATGTTTTCGGCGAGGACACCGTTAATATACAATCCTAAAACGTGGACGTGTAAAAACAACTTGTCTACTTAGGCGTCTTTTTTTTTAAGGGGAAGGTAAAAGGTACTATCAGTTGCAGCGAATGTACCTTTTACATTCCCCTTAAAAAAAAGACGCCTTATTCGTTACTGGATTTTATGGATATTGAAAAAATAGACTGTAGGTATAAATATTAGTTATAATATACTATTAAGCCCTATTTATTTTCTATCAAAGCAACCTTGAGATTAAAGTTTTTTCAATGCTATTTTTTTTTTGCAAAAATCAAATTAATTATTAAAGCCCACTTTAAAATAATCACAAAGAGTTCGTTTTTTAGTAACCACACGCATTGTACACGAGTGTTTTGCCAGAGTACACATACGCTCGGCGGTCAACTTTAAACAGAATCGTAACAGGCCCTCTAACTATGTTTAAATCGATGATATTTCGTGGGTTTTTCTGCAGCGTTGAACTAACTTTTATCTCAGGATCAAAAATTAATTTCGACCAATTACAAGCCTGAAAATAAAAAAATTCGAATCGAGGAATTTCTAATTATTATTGATAAAAAGCTAACAGCCAAAGTTTCAGCCGATTTGAACATAGTGAGAAGGCCTGTTACGAAGTTGAAATATTGCCTCGGGTTAAACTTATATCGGTACGATTAATGGTTACTAGTTTCGCCTTCAAACTGACACCGGTAGGGTCAAATTACCAAGTCAAAAACCAAACTTGTTCTATGCACACTGAAAATGGCTGTTTAGCCGAAACGTCAAAAATAAACTATTCTTAAATAGAAAATAAATAATTCTAAAAATTTATTGCTCAAAAAAAACTTCTATTTTTCGAAATCATTCAAAAAATTTTGTCAATGTTATCTAATAAATCATATAAAGTGTGAAAATCTGCCATCAAAATTTTTATAAAGTCATAAAAACTCACCCCTGTTTCCCGTTGTTTAATGAGCAGTTTTTTAATATTTGATTCATTAACAAGCATATCCCTTTTAGCATTATCGCATTTATAAAGCAAAAGATTAAGAGCCGCTTCACATTTGTAACAAATAACTATCAGCCTATCCAAAATCGCCCTTTCGCTCACACTCAGTGATTTGGCCCTGTTTGAAAAGTTTCGTATTTTATAGCACAACTCGAGGGTCTCATTCGTGAGCTGAACAATTTTTTTCGTGAGACGCTCTTGCTTTTCAACATTTTTCTCCAGTTTAGCGTTCATAAACTCAGAGTCTAACTGGTGCGAGGCCATGACGTAGTGATAGGCGGATTCGGTGTAGAGGATAAAACACTGGATTGGCTGACCCTGTTCCATCTCGTCCCCGCGGTTTTTGAGGCGCGCCCCGTCCTCGATGTATTTGGTATAAGGCTTCAGGGGGATGTCTAGTGGGGCCACAGCGGAACTATCGGCTGCTTCTCTTTTAACTTTATAGGATTTCAACAATGTTTGCAAATTTATTGGTCAATTTTAACAATCGTCAATTTTTCAAATATTTGATAATTTTTTAATCTGAGCCAATTTTTTGAAATAGCCATTTTTGAGTATTTAAATAACGAAGTCAAAAATGGGTATCGATTTAATTTGTCCATATTGTAGATAATTTTTGCTGGTCATTTTAGGTCTCAGATTTTTTTTTGTTTTGTAAATTTTTGAAAAAATAGATTTTTGGCCAAATTATTGGAATTTAAAGAAAAATTACAAAAAAAAATCCTATGACTTAAAATGACCAGAAAAAATTATCTACAAGATGAGCCAATAAAATCAATACCAATTTCGACTTTCGAAATAACTTTTTGTTTAATTTTAAGATATAGGTCAATTTTCGATCAAACCGATAGGATAACTAACCAGTACGAAGTAAGCTGTTGGCTGAAAGTTATAAAAAAAAAATTTCATGATTATTACTTTTTTGATATACCCTTAATATTCATTAATGGAATCATTTTAAAACTAATTTGTTATATGGACCTAGTTTTCGAGCACATTTTAAAAACCAAATATTATATTTGAAATATTACATGACTGGAATATCGGTTACAAGGCTTCTCTACTATGGAAACACACTTAAAATTCTGTTTACGAGGATCGGAGGTGAACAGCTGAAACTTACATAATTCTTATTTTGGTACTAGCTGCTAGTAAGTAGCAGTATTGTTATAAAAAATCTAAAGATAATTTCTTTATATTTTCAGTTATTTGCTATCGGATATTTTTTTTGCATATTTATTTTCATGAAAATTAATTTTGCTTACATAAAACAGGATTTAGTTTGAAAAATTATTTTCAATAAATATTATGATCAAATACATTCAATTCGGATTAGTGGCATACATTTTTACAGGCTAACTTATACACGAAATTCAAAATAGAGTATTACGTACCAATAAAGTACTGATTACCTAATAATGGATTAAAACATTTTTGTACATTCAGTTTCAGATGCGTGATGAAATAGCTTGAATTGCCTCAGGAATCAAAACATTAACCATATAAGCACGTTATACTTGACGTTTAATAACTTAGATCTCGGGTCATAACCGGGCGCGCTGTGTACAAAATAAAAACGTCCATTATAATGAGCTAGAAGGGTTAATGGTTTGATTTCGAAGGCAATTCAAGCTATTTCATCACTCATTATTGAGCCCTGTTATACTTTTTTTCATTCAAGACTCGTGTTATAAAATTAAAGCGATTAAAAAAATAAAAATTTAAGAAAAAAATTAGTCATTTTTCGACCTTCACATACAAATATTTATTAGCTGATTAAATTAACCAGAAATTGTTTTTCTTAAACTAATAAATCACATCTTGGTACAGCACATGCTCAAATAGGCAGATCAAATTGTCATTTTACCACGAATTTGTATCAGTTTCAAAAAAAATTTCCCAAGTCGCCTGATTTTGTTCGTAGATAAACTTCTGCTATAAAACAGCTCAAAAAGTATAATCAGCTTGAAAATGAAAACGCTGCTAAAAAATTAAGAATATTCTTGCATAAAACGTCAATTTTACCCCCAGGTATGACCCTAGTTATATCTCCCAGAATTAACACAGAGTTTGCATTTTTTTTTCTATTTCACCATAATTATACCATTTTAATGTCATAAAATTCAAAGTTGACGTTTTCGCAATGAATTTGAACTTGTTACGGCCCATTATGCTTGACCGAAACTATCTTATTCATTACAAAATTCTAATTATCTTTCAAGTTCTAAATTTCGGAGCCAGATTATTTTGCTTACGCAATGGAAATTAAAATGTAGCTGATATTTAATAGTTTTAGATTAAAAAACAGGGATATATTTTACAATAGAACTCGTGATAATCAAATAAACTTCGAAATACTCGGGACTTAAACTCGATAGGGTCGAAGTATCAAACGAAATTGTGTAATGTTCTATTCAGAAGACGATAAATTTCATCATAAATGTAGAATATTTATTAATTTAAGATTATGCGGGGTTTTTTTTTACATTTTATTCTTAATTTAAAATGACATGCAGTAGGTTTGGCAATGGGCAACACTTTTGGCCAAAAACTAGTGTGTTGCCCATTGCCAACACCTACTGTATATAAACTAACGTGGGCATTGCAAAAAATTGAGGGCTGTTTCAGGAGTTTTATGAAAACCTTGAAGAAACGTTTTCTGATTTTTTTTTTCAAAATTTAACAGCAACCTACGCAAATTTTTATTATACTTTCGTAAATTTTTCGGCTTAAAAAATAACAAAAATAGACATTTAGGAAAAATGAGACATAATTTTTATTCAAATTTTTTTTCGGGCAAAATCTGTACTACGAAAATAAACGAGACATATGAGCTGGTCTATTTTCCAAAAAATTGTATTTCAGAACTGTACGCCTTCATTGTTGGAAAATCGATTTCGAAATATTTACCTCTAGATTTTTAATTAATGTTTTAGTAAAAATTATAATTTCAAAAAACGAAAAATAATTTAAATATTTTTTATTAATAGAGAATTATTAAAAAATAGATGAAATTCGCCTTACAATAATTCCGAGAAAAGAACAACCGATTAAAAAAAAGAAATAAAAAATTTGGATTTGACCAATAATAAATTTCCTTAATTCGTATTTTCCAGTATTTATGCTGTATTTTTTGAACACCTTGAACGATGACCTTAATTTAACATTTACCTTTAGTTTGACATGCACCAGCGGAATTTACAACTGTGCAGTGAAATTTAAGCAATAAATTAGTTTGATTTTAATAAAAATCGCCTCCGTGGACAAAAAAAATCGCCTTCGCGGACGAAAAAACGCCTTCACGGACGAAAAAAAACGCCTTCATCACGTGCCAAAAATGAGTCATCAATGATCTTAAATCAAGGTGAAATTTAATATGCCTGTCTAACCAGCGGAAGAAAAAAACGCAGTAAACGATAAAATATAAGGGTAACTTCCCAAGACAAAATTTGTGTTGTTTTGTTGACACCATACTGCATGATCCATACAACACCTGGTTATGTAAAATGGTCTTATTTGAATGGTAAAAAACATTGTGTCTCCATTTAAATAAAATACAAATTTGAAATAACCGTATTTTTCTAGTAATTCCACAACACCAAAAATATAATTTTAATTAGCCATGTTATTGTTTTTTTGTGTTTGTATGATGACATTTAAATCTGAAACATCAGCATTTCATATTTAAATCAAAAAAACGTTGTGCTGATAAATATAATCAATTAAGTGGTTACGAACTTGAAAGCAACAAACACGTATTATTGTATTGGTTTTGAGCCTTCATATTTAATTTCCATTTGAAAATGGTATTTATTTAACGTTTCGGCTAGAAAGCTGTCTTCAAAAGTGATCACTTTTCTAGAAAGCTTTTTAGTCTAAACGCTGAATAAATACCCTTTTTTAATATAAATTAAATGCATGTATATTAATTCTTAATTGATGTTTTGAGTGATAATAAAAACTGTTGATTAACAGTTTGTTAGTAAAAAGTTCCAAAATTTTAACTAGGTTTACTAAAATAAGGCACTTTTTCTGTATATCTATTCCGTACACGGAATAATAGGCTTTTATTCTCTGATTATTTCTAGTTATAATTGCCAAGTTATTCTGTTTCTAATCTGCCGAAAAGTTCAGATTTAAAAGCAATGAATTGAAAACTTTGTATATATATTGTATATATACAAATCATTGCTTTTAAATCAGAATTTTTCGGTAGATTAGGAACAGAATAAGTTGCCAATTTTAACCAGAAATAGTCAGATAATAAAAGCCTACTACTATATAATATAGTCTATATCGAAGATCCTGCCTAGTCGTCGATTTATCTCGAGCGTCATAACTTTGAGCCAGTGTCCAATCACAATACCCGATTGTCGACTCAATTCAAGAATCCCGCGATTTAATTGGCCACTTTATCAAAGTTATGACGCTCCAGATAAATCGACGACTAGGCAGGATTTTCCATATTACTCTCGGGCAAATTCTTAAAACAATTAAGACTCCGAAAAATCCCTTATTTGTGAGGGCTTATTTTAACAAAATAAATGATAATCACAAAAAATACTAAGTTAAATACTAAGTTAACTAACTAGTGTTTTGCTTATAATATATTTTGCTTTATAATAACCCGCAGCCATTCCTACTACTAAATATGAATAACAACTGCTAAAAGTAAGAGTATCTTTAGTACGGTGAGATTGGTACGGTAAGTTTGTTTGTCACGCACCAATTATAGCAAAAATCTTTAATTCGATTTAAATACTAGTAAGTAAATTATTTTACCAAATCAAGTCCCAATTTATTCACCCTCCTGCTTAAAATTCCCCCGTAGTTTATCCCTACTGTACAGTCCCATAGTTCATTGGTGTATTTAAAGGGGCTGTCGCACATCCTACTTTGTGCCTCGCCCAAAGGCAACTCACTCCACCGCCCCACCAACGCGAAAAAACGTTTTTAAGTCATCTAACTGCTTTTTTATTTAGCTCAGACTTCCCCGAGCTTAACGAAACTTGATGCATAAATTACAGATCATAATCTGATAATTCAAAAGTTTTCCTTTTTATGCTGGTAACTGAAAAGGCTCGATAGTGATCTCTAGATTTGAAGTTAATCAGTGTTTATTAATCATTTTCAAGTCTACCCGTCAACAAACATTTCCGTTGTCTATATTTTGAGAGGGCGGAAAACCACGGTTCAAATATAGTCCTTTTTAAACTCTAATTCGATCCGTCCCCCTTTACTTAAAATTTAATAATTTCTTTAAAATAAAAAATATTTTACGACGTTTCGGATTTTTTTCCATTTTCAAGTATAAACATACAGTGAAACAAATTTGGACTTGCCCAAATCTAGCTTTTAAAAGTTTATGTTTCTCAGCCTTAGGGTATGACAATGACCTTAGCAACGATCATGCCGGTGTTCTTTCGGAGAAGTTAGAAAGATAATAATTATAAGAATGCATTTATTTTTGGTCAAATTTATGGACGCAATAATTCTATCAATTTGAGAAAAAGTACGCCAATGCACCATTTTTTTTAAATAAATAGACTTTTTACGCCCACTTATTTTCAAAAAAACTAATAGAGTAAAATTCCACCAGGAATAAAAACTTTTCTTATAGTTTTCTAACTTCTCCGGAAGAACACCGGCATGGTTTTTGATAATGTCAGTGTCGTACCCTAAGGCTCATAAGGCTTTAAAAAAGTTTATTCGATTTAAGCAAAAGGGTTCATGCATAGCCACGTATCTCGCATTTTATATTTTGTTTAAGCCAGTCGTAACTTACCATGTTGGTTAAAGGCCCTTGGTTTATACCAATATTATTAACAGGGACTTGGTTTTTTATAAGTAGCTTATAATTTGAGAATAAACTAAATTTTAAGGTTTTCATAATTATAATGAACAATTTAATAATTAACATTTGTTTAATATGTATCGTAAAAATGGTTCTCGTGCCTCCAATTTATTCATTAGAATACTTATAATCACATGTTTTCAAACAAAGACTTATGGACAATTTATGTTTTTTGCTTCTCTGAAAATCGTAAATAACTTCAATTTAATTTCAAAAACAAATATCACTTATTTCATTTTAATGATTAAATATTTCAATATAAAATATTATATTTGCGATATATAAGTTTTCATAAACGAAAAAGGATGTCATTTATATGTTATAATAAATAAATTGGAGAGATAAGAAGCATTTTTTACGGATGCATATTTAATATAAGTAATATATTAGTAAGTCGTATATATAAGTTTTTATAAACGAAAGGGGGATTTTAGTTGTGAACCGCTCTGTGATTGGCAATGATGGTGATCTCTATAGCGCGTGTTCGAATCCCACTGGTGTCGAATCATACGCCACCTTATTGGCCGGGGGTTTATCGGCTGATAAAACCCATCAATTAACTTTGGCGCTCCGAATATCAAGCACTCTTTCCTATTAATATACCCAAGACAATCACTTAAGACAACACTAGTGGGATTCGAACACGAGCTATAGAATTCACCATCATTTTCTAAATTCACTTTGGTTGGAAAAAGGATATATAAAATACCAGGGTTTTTTTATTTGCCTCAGTTTTTACCTTCCGGACCAATCCAATTGGCTTTTTATCATCACAAGGATACATGATTGATTTACAAAACGTGTGGAGGCGGCGGAAGAAAAAAAACATGACAACCCAACAAAACTGGCTGTAAGTCCATGTTTATTATCGCGGAAAAGATCAAAATTGATAAAAATTCTTGATATTAGAACGTCATCATAATTAGTCTGGTTGGTTAAAGTTTTTTTGAATAATCAGTTGCAATTTTTATGTAAACCGGATATCCAACCGGTAAACCCACTATTGTCTATAAATATTGCAAAATAGTTAAAATCCATTCCTGTAACCGGCTTTTCATGCGGCTTAAAACTGTTGGTTGGTACATTATTAGTTAATGAATCTCTCGATTCGTGATCTGAGCTTTCTGGTTTTGAGGAACTTCCCCTAGAGTTTTTCTTCGAGAGTTTATCCTTTTTTTTCAGTTTTGGTTCCTTAGATCTCTTTTTAACTTTATTTACATTATTCGCGCTATTATTATGGCTGATTCGCTTCTTTAATTCATCTGGCATCAAGTTTTGCAGGGTGGTGAGCCGCGAGTAATTGACCCGTATCCACAGGTCGTTGATCGTCGGCTGCAAATCGCGACGCGTCGTGTCCATGTGCGACCCAGTCAATGTTGGCGGAGTCTTTTCAGCACCAGGGCCGACACGTGACTCTGACGGGATAGACGTGGAATCGAGACAGTCCGGGGATACCGCCTTTTCTGCGCAAATAATTTGGTAAAAAAAAATTTGAAAAAAAATGTAATCAAAAAACCTGGCGGGGTGGACGTGCGGGAATTCAGGTTGTCATCGACGGGGAAGTATATCGGCTGAATAACAGATTATTAAACATTTTTTTGATAATTAAGTCAGTTAAGATTTTATTACAAAGACTATGGTCTGGTTTTTTCAGAGCCTCGAATTTGTGCGCGAGATAGTTCTGAACTGGTACACTCGATCTCTCTGAAATTTTGGTTCATAATATAACTTTTCAACATACGTTTAGCTGCAAAGCTGACTTTGTTTATTTTTCAGTTTTTTATCGGTAATTTATCAAAAATATCCTCTCGAGGAAAACCTGGCGTAAATGAAAAAACGGCTCTGCAGTGCGCGATGCCTGAAAAGTTATACTATGGCCTAAAATTTCAAAATTAGCGAATGTAACATACCCCCACCTGTTTTTCTGTGAGACCAAAAAAATTTTGGGGAAGTATCATTTTGGCCGGCGGAATATCGGAACAGACCCCCAAAAGTTCCCCCTTATTTTTAATTTCAAGAATTTTGGTGAGTTTCAGAAATTGCTCATCAGACCGGACATGCATGATTTGGTTCCATTTTATATTTTTATGCAGTTAAAACAGCACTGGAACCATATAATAATCTACAAATATAATTATAAGGGTTACTTTCGGAGATAAATAGTTTGCCATTATTTATTTTGGTACCCGGCACCACCTGGTGGTGTTAATCAAAATTTTAAATTGACGATTTGAGAAATGCGCATTGCGCGCAAGAATTCCATTAAGTACATTTTGTGCCCATGACATTCTACCTAAGATAGGAAAATAAAAAGTTTCCGGAAGCTGAAACTGAATTATTTTTCAAAATAAACATTTTTCCGCCTACGAATTTTCGATGGTTAATTTTTCCATTAATTACTAAAATTTTTTCTTCAACTTATTCAAAAATTATTTATTCTGTTAAACCAAAATTTCGTTGCGGTTCACGCTCTTGCCGTTTTTAATAGAAAAGAGAAAAAATCAATATTTATCTCCTTTTTATCGAGTTTGAAGCCGGAAAATTAGGCACCATATAAATTAATCTCAAAATCGCAAATCATATTTTTTGATATCAGCAATTGTCATGGTAAACAATTCAGGCGGGGTACATGTGTGTTTTAAAACACTCAGTTGCAGGTGGGTCATATAACATCGTAAACAGGTTGGGGATACGGTATGTTCCAGTTCCGATCTCACAAATCATTTTGAGACATGTAAGAAACAGTTCTATGTTTTACGCAGTAGACATTTCGGTCAATTGGTACGACCAATTTTGAAACACTCGCGTATGTTTCAATTCGAAAATTTTGATTGGTTGAGGTAACTTTCAAAAAAATCTATAGATAGATTTTTATTTATGACGGTACCTGTTGAAAACGAGACATTATTTTTGCGACCTAAGTTTTTCTCCTCGAAAAAGTACAGATTTTTTCTCGTTTCTGATTGGTTCACACTCTTGATTGAAAAAACTCTAGCTTGATTATCTAACATTTGTAAAAATCAAAAATTAAATTGATCAAAAAATCAATTTGAATGGTATCACGAAAAGGCAGTGCTAAACTGGCGAATTGGTGCAACGTGGCCTAAGGGCGTTTTTGACGTGTCAAGAACCTTTTTTCAATGAAAAGGTCGGATATCGATCATAACAGCAATTTTTGCGGTAAATTTATAGATCCTTCAACAAAAATTTAAAGTGGGTGCTCTTATAGAGTCCGTATCAAAATGTCCACTTATTTAAATCGAAGTGTTGACAAGTGTTTATGCAAAGAGTATAAATCGTAACGTTGAATTAGAATCACGAATTACTAGCACAATTTAACCTCATATATTGAACTCACCAACCTACGCAATATCTTATATGACGCATTTCATGTTTTGAAGGAAATCACCAAAACGAATAAAAAAGTTCAAAACAATGAACTTTTCGTTATTTTCTAATTAAAAATAATTTTCATTTTTTATACGTTTTGCAAACATACTTTGATTGTAGTGAGTGTTTTTTTAAGTATAGGCTACGACTGATAATAACATTTTTTTTAATCAAAATTTGTTGATAAAATCGACGTTCTAACAACGAAATATAAATTTCTGTGGCCTCAAGCAAATTTCGTAATTTGTGTTTATATTAGAAACACTCTTTATTTTTAGTCACATTTTTTAACAGTTATTTCGAAAAAAGCACATGATATAAATAAAAATTACGAAATTTGCATGGGGCCAGAAAAATGAATATTTCACATTTTTATATTTTGAATATTTTCAACTATTTATAAAAATCCTAACATATCCGTATTATGAATAGCGCATTATTGTCCTTATGAATAAATCAACATGTCTGACATACCAATATAAACAATTACCATTTCAAAAAAATGCTGTGAATTTATTTAGAACGATCGAATATTATTTTTAACAATTGTAATCCAAAAAATACATGTAAAGAAACAAAACAAAAAATACATGTAAAACGGTGCTTTAACAAGAGCACTCATTTGCTCCAACATGAATTTTAATTCAAATAGAAATATTATTTGATCCGAAATAAATTATAGTACTCCTGTAATAAAACTAGTAGATATATTTGTTAACGAAGCATATTACATGATATTGGAAGTGTTTTATGTGAATATATCCGTATAATCAGGGTTTAAATTTGGAATTTATTTTCAGATGCCATATCTTTTAACCAAGAAATTAATTAAAAAAAAATATACTACAAGATACTGTACAAGATTTGGAAATTTACTAATCCAGCTTTTACTGATCCTAAAAAAATACTCCGGCGAACCTGAATCACGACTTAAACCCAGTGTTATAGGTAGCGTGTCCACCATTCAAATCGACCTTTAGAAATACTGGGTGGATTGGTCAAAAACTTCTTGAGGGCAAATAAAAAAACCAAATCGATATCAACAATTATGAAAAAAAATGGTCGTCACGTGATCGAAATATAGCGATTTTTCGTATTTAATTATTTTATAACATATGCCAATCGGTAGTTTTCAGTTCAACGCTACTTATTAGTAAAACTCTCTAATTTCTTTCAAAAGTTTGAGAAAATAAATTTACCACAAAATGCGGCTTAAAATTTAGCACAATCCTGTTGTATTGAAAATTTGACCTATGGTGGTTGATTTCCACAATTCGATTGGTAGCCACACTAGCTATAGGGTGATTTTTTAATTTTTCAAATTGCATAAAAAACGAAAAAATATAATTTTATTCTACTTTTCAAAAAAAACGATGCGAATTTTGTTATCAAATAAAATTTTTTTTGAATATTCAAAAGAAATATCAGGTTAAAAGTTTTAGGCGGATTTGATAATTTTTGCTCTTGAAAAGTTAGTGATTGCACATTAGATGAGATTGTTTGAAATGATTTTTTAGGTGGTAGACTTTGAAAATTTCCAAACACTAAAGCCAATGCTTAAAACCAAAGCAAGAAAAATAATCTGCTTAAATATCGTCAAAAGTGACGTCCTTAAAACAGACATTTTGCAAAATATCATTGCGGGTGAAAATTTTTCCAAAATACCCTCATTTGTAAGTGCTCGGCATCAACCCAGAAAACAAAACCGCCCGAGTTTTTATCTTCATCTCGTTTTTCTTAACCCTTGTGACCATATAAAAAAGACCCGCCAAGGCACCAGAGCCACAATTGTGGCTCTACTTTGAACGTTGTTTATAGAAAGCTTAAGGCAGTTGGAATTTCAATTTTTTCTGCATAAGGAAGTTGAAAGGTAATATTTTTCCATCTAACATTTTATATTCTAGAATTTTATTTTTTTGTTCTAGAAAATATAGTGAAGAAGCAAGGTATACCATATCACGTGATACGCGGTCACAGTTGTCTTCACAAGTACATGTTTCTCGGAACGATGCACAAGTATCTGGACTACGTCATAGTTGTTCCGCTTTGATTATTTTCATATCAAAAGTAATTATAAATAAGTCAAAATTTTGATGGAAAAATCATGATTTTTGACGAAAAATGTTCATTTTTCACTATAAAAGCAGATTATTACACTTTTCTATCATTTTCAAGTAATATGGTAATTAAGTACAACTGTGGACAATTTTGATTGCTTATATTCACTTTTATAATAATTACATTTTTTCATGGGATACTTGAAGTTGAAAATTTCACTTCCGAAAAAAAAAATACTGCCCCTAATACCAATAAATTTTTATTTTAACTGTTATGCATGCACAAAACACTTTCCTAAAAACTGGCTAATCTCACATTTGTATTTTATGTCTAGTTCCGAAATAATTTTTCCGGAAGTGAAACATAGGCGAAAAATCCGGGAGCGTGCTTTCCGTACCCAAATTGGCCAATCGACTTTTTTTGTCCTTCCTATACTTTGCTTAGGTGGGTACGGAAAGCACGCACCGTGCTTTCCGTACCCAAATTGGTCTAAATAAAAAAGTGGTTCGAAAATTGGATTGTCATGTAAACAATAAAACGGAGGCAGACCAATCGAAATGAAGCGAGAATTAAGTAAACTAAGAATCTGATTTGACTTTTTATTTTTTTTGTTGAAGTTCAATGGTTTTCAGGGGACGGAAACTTATGTAAAGAAGAGATATACGTAGGTTCAAATGTAAGCAAAACATTGAAAATAGTTTTTTTCGAGGGCTTTATCGATTTTAAGCTAATATTTTCAAAAATTTAAATTCTAGAAGTCTGTGTTTTAATAAGCGAAATCACAGTTCACCGTTGAATTAATTCCACGATGATAAAAATTAACTTTGCCTCTTTTGATCTTGAAATTCACGGAAGTCTGATTGGAGCTTAGCACCTGATGACGTTTGCAAATTATCTCAACTTCATTAAAGTTTGATTGGTCAAATCGCAAATAATTTTCATTTTGACCAATTTGGGTACGGAAAGCACGGGCGTACCCAAATTGATCTAAATGAAAATTATTTGCGATTTGACCAATCAAACTTTAATGACGTTGCAAAGAGGCCAAATTGACCTAGATATATTTTTTCATTCAGACCAAATGGGTACACTAAACGCCGACTCAAAAATCCTAATTAATCAACTCCCCGTAATACTGGAACCAAACATTTGAAAAAAAAATCAAATTATTTTTTTGGAACCAAATCGAAAATCTTTATAATGAATTTGAAAGAAAAGATTCTACGATCCCGTTTTTCGCCTTTTTTAGTTGATTTTAAGTATGCTTGAGCCACAATGGTCGCTCTGTGCTCACAAGGGTTAAGTTATTTCTTGTTAATGTTTTGAAATGAAGGCCAGTTTTGTCTTTTAAAATGGTACACTTTTTTTTAAACTAATATTTATATAAAAAATGTCAAATTTTGTTTTTCAACCAAGTTTCGATTTTTTTGAAGAGTATTTTATTTCGGTGATATCTGGTACATACGATCCTTTTGAAATTTTGGGCCATAATATAACTTTTCAGCTACGTGTGCTGGGCCATTTGTTCAAATTTACGATTTTTATCGAAAAACTCATAATTTTTGGTAAATGTCCGGTAGAAACGGGAAATAAAAAATATATCTGCAGCGCCATAGCCAGTGAAAATTTATATCATGACTCAAAATATCAGAAAGGTGCCGATTCCGACTTATCTCTAATTCCGTTTGTCACCATCTAAAAAAACTCAATATTTTTGGTAACTTGAACAATTACCTGATTTGGATTATTTTTTATTTTTTTATGAAGTTTTCGTTTGTGCGGTGGTGTTGGTAAGTCGGGTTCGGTGATTGGGTGATTATCATAATTTGGTGATTGTAAGGGTGACAGAGGCTTCACGAGTTCATTAAGGGCAATCTGCGAGAATACCTCTTTAAGAGTATTAGCGGTGTGGGCCAAGGGTTCCCGCACCAGTTTAGCTTTCTCGCCCTTTTCGCTTCTGGGCCGGGGTGAGGGCGAGGCATGGACAGGAGGGGGCGGGATGGGCGGAGTTTTTTCAGTGGACGGTGGCGGCCTTTTCTTTTTTGGGCGGGAATTGTCGACCGAGTCAGTCCTTCGTACACCAAGATAATTGGTAAACTCGGGAACTTCTAGACCCTTTTCATTTGGCCCCGGTCGAAAACCTTTCAGCTTTTTGACATCGTCATATTTACCCAAAACCTCGGTGAGGAGACCAGCAAGTTCCCCAGTATCGCGCCGTTTAGAACGACTCGCTAAGGTTTGGAAAACGGGAGATTCCAATCTTTATATTTGATAACAAAATGTCTAAAAATCAAAAAGACAATCGTGTAATTTCTAAGACATTAATTTATTTTGATACTTCGGCTAAAGAACCATAGTAAAACAAAAACTTTCACAGTAGAGAGCTTTAAATAGGACGCGAATGGGATCCAAATTTTTGCTGTTTTATTTTCATATTAATTTGATTTTTATAATTTATTTGAAGAATATGGCTAAAAGTTGGAGCTCATTCGCGCCCTATTAAGCTCTCTTCTGTAATTGCAATCGACTAAAAAATAAGGTCTATGTTATTAGCCCAGACTTACCGTACAGTATGTGTTTTTTTTTACTTGCGAAATGAAAATTGTCATTTAGTTAATTACGGCCAATTAAAAATGGTAACTAGGTGGCTTTTATTTTGAAAGCCAAGCTATAGCCGATGTCAAGGGTTTTTAAACAGGGTTTTTGACATCGGCTATAGCTTAATTTACTAGCTTTATGTTTTTTGGGAGAGAATTGTATAAGCATTTTGTTAACAAAAAAAACTTCTTGAGAAGCGACTGCAAATTTTTTTTGTGGCGTATTAACTTGTTCATTCCATCAAAAATGGTAAAAATCGATATTTGTCACTGTTGTTTGCGTAAAAATACTTTTTATACCAGAAAAAATTGTGAATTATTTTCACGAAATATTATACAAAAGTTTTCAACATATTTGGGAACATATTCGAGGCTGTCTAAGTGTATAGAATTCATGTGAACTGTAGTTAAATAAACTGGGAAAATGTCACAACATGACGAAAAAGACTTGGAACTTCCAAGTTGGAAAAAATTCAAAAGTTCGAATCGAATTTAGAAATTTTCAGCGATCTGTTTGAAATAAAATAACAAACGGAACGGACTTTTTAACCGAATGTTCCATATAATAAGATAAATTTAAAATTAACCAAACAAGCGGTATTATCAGCGTGAAAACATGAACTCATAATGATTAAGCGGGTACTGATCGGTTCACAGAATTTTCTAAAAACTGGAGACCAGACTAATTAAAACAAAAAAATGAGAATGGAAATATTTGTTTTTCTTTTTGATTACAAGTTCGGCCAGGCGGCGAGTTTAAAGTCGGGAAATTAGCCATTTTGATGATATTATATAGGACTCGGTTGTGACCGATTCGATTTCGATACTAATGTTAATTAAGGGGGTAGCGGTTGTAATGTTTATAAGGCACTTTGAGGCCCAGAAACATTGCGACCGCTACCCCCTTAATTTACATTTTTATCGAATCGGCCACAACCGAGTACCACATAATATCATCGTATAAAAAAACCACAATTAAAAATCGGATGTGTGGTTACCGGGAATGGTTACATAAGAATGGTCTCTAATTTCGCTCAAAATGTCTAATTTTCCGACTTTAAACTCGCCGCCTTGCCGAACTTGTAATCAAAAAGAAAAAAAATATTTCCATTCTCATTTTTTTTGCTTTAATTAGTCTGGTCTCCAGTTTTTAGAAAATTCTGTGAACCGATCAGTACCCCCTTAAGATGTGCTAGTGTGCACCTTATTAATGTTCTTCAAAAGGTCATTTTTGTAAATCAACCAAATTTTTTTATCATAAAATTTATGGCTGCTAGCGATATCTACGCCTACATACATGTATATCAAAAGAGCAAACTCAGCAATGCCCCTTAGCGGTACAAGCTTTAAACAGGTATAATTGCTATGCAACTCAACCTAACAGAAACCACAAGTTAAGAAACTTGTGGCGGAGTTGCCGCCCCTATTTACGGTAGGTGTCACGCCTGATTTAATACTGCACCAGCCTGGGTGGTTCTATCTTCAGTGTGTGTAGGTTTTTAAACCATTTAGTCTGATAAACATTGAATTGTGATCTTGAAGGTGGTACAGTTCACTCTGAAGGATTCTCTTAAAATTTCGTACTAGACTAATTCAGCCAAACAAATCACTGAGGTGGTAGTCTCGCATATCCTAGATGTCAAGTGAGGCGACTGAGACTTCAAAGACCGTTAATGGAAAGTAATTTTTCTCATTAACTACACCGATCAGTAAAATTATTTTTGCAAACATATAAGATTGCACATAGCTTTTATCCGGCCGAGCCAATATTTTCCAGCTGATTTGCTTCAAAGAATATTTTTTATCTTTTCAACGAAAGTTTCTCAAAAAAATCGTCTCGGCTGGATTACAACTCTGTGCAAACTGGTATTTTTACGATAATAATTTAAGAGGGTTCTGGGTGCTGGATTGCATGCAGAGATTATCTTTCTATGTTAGATAAATGAAACAAACAAATACAATTCCAGGGTGAATAATTCCCTAGGAAATCGATTGCGACTAATCAAAACTAGCTATTTCGACTTTGAAGTCTATTTTTAGAGTTTTAACCAAAATTAGCATATCACATTAATATGTACAAAAATGAAATTTGAATAGCAAAATTGAATTCTCCGGTAAAACTAACTAAGAAAAGTATGTTTTAAAAAGTTTAACACTATTATTAACAGAAATTAGAGTTTTAATTGTTTGTTATGATATTTACATGCTGTTTTTATTGTTATAGGAGTGCGCGCGGTATTTGTGATCACGAGTAATTCAGATAAAAGTTTCGACGTGGACTGTGTTGCATTAATTGCGTCGAATCTTTTCCGACAAAAAAATTGTTTTTCTCAAATAAAGTTAACGAGTTATTAGACGTGTTACGAAGAGGGTTTTTGGATGTTTTTTTAATTTTACGAAAAACGTAAATATGCAATTATTCGACGTCAAACGTCTTCTTTATTCAATTTTATTAATTTTTGACAGAAAATGAATCAAGTTGTATGTAGACTCCGCCAGTTATACGCTGCTGGAGAAAATTTCTAGGCCACGAAAATCAATTTCGTAAAGATCGTTACAGCTTTGTTACGAATTCAGAAATTATTTCACACACATAATAATTATAAAAAGGGTTTGTGAAACAATATTTGCTTTTCATTTTTATGTTTAAGTATCCCAATCAAAAGTTATAGACTGTTCAACAGTAGTGAAAATACCCAGCAAATTGCTGTGTTAGCACCCAGAACCCTCTTAAGGGTCGGATGTGTAGTTTGAAATCTTTTTGGTCTTTGAAATTTTCTGATTGCTTAACTTGGCCTCTCAGAGATGCGACACTACCACCATTGTGATTCTAGGCCAAATTAATCTGGTCCAAAAATTTAAGAAATTTTTTGAAACTGAACTGTTCCCATTAAACAAATTCAGGGGGAATTCAATAGCTGGGCTTGTATTTATAAAAATTGAAATTGCATCACCCCTTAAGGTGGGTTTGTCTCTTGCTGGAGGCTTTTTCGAAGGCTCACTTAATTATTATTCTTTCTAATAATCTATAAAAATATCAGGAATAGTTATTTCGTAATCTCTGGAACACATTTTACTTCTGACTTTTTTCATAGCATTTCGACCAACCGGTAAATTGAGTTAACCGCGCGAATTTTTTTTGTTTTCTATTTCTTATTCGCCTTATTTCAAAACAACGTCATTATCGAATGTAACAAGCCCAAGGGTGGTGAGCAAGGATGTTGCAAGCTATTTTTTGAATTTCGCTGTAAATCGACAAAAGTGCGCGAAAATCAAAATTTTGAATATGAATGTAGAATTAGACAATTTAAATTGCACCAGAATCCTTGGTACGGTTTGTGGACGATATTACAACTATGGTCTGGTATTGAACAGAAACGGTGCTAGAATCAAAATAATTTTGATGAAAAAGTTTATTTTTTTCTAGAATCGCTGTGTTCAAATCAGACTATAGTTGCTAATTCGTTTCCAGCAACTACCAAGGAATCTTTTGGTGGCATTTAAATGTCTATTCTCACTTTTATATTAAAATTTTCGATTCTGCGCACTTTTTTGTCGATTTACAGCCCAATATTCGAATAATGCTTGAACTCTGCTCACACCCTTGGGTTGTTACATTCCGAAATGATGTTGTTTTGAAATAGAGGCGAAGAAAGAATTTGGACTTTCAAAAAAATTTGCTCGCCGTTAACTCAATTTACCGGTTGGTTGAACTGCTATGAAAAAAGTCAAAAGTAAAATGTGTTCTCAGAAGGATTACGAACTACTATTCTGAGTTTTTTATAAGATTGTTATGAAAGGATAGAAAGTTTATGAGCCTTTGAAAAAGCCTTTCCAGCATGGACAACCCCCTTAAGATGCGAACTGATGTTTAGAATATGCTTGTATAAGAATTGCATAGTTTGAAAGCCGCAAATGGTTGAGCCTTCAGTGAGTGAGGGTGCACCTCCCTGGGTTGCTTCCACTTTAAATGGCCTTAGGTGACGAGCCAAGTCATGTTTTTTGATATCAAGAAATAAAACAAATTTAATTTTAAACCTAGGTTTAATATCATCACGCTTTTCAGACTTAATAATTTTAATCTCGTGAAATAATAAATTTGATATAAAAAAGATAATTTTCTAGGAAATATCATGATGAGGAACCAAGGACCTAACGTCATACAACATGGACACCCAAGGTTACTTAGAAAGAAAACATTTCCGAAGGTCAATTTTGTGTTATTTAATTGTGTCTATTTTCCAGATATCGACAAGCAACCAAAGTGATGAAAAACTGTTTCAAGGCGTTACTTCGGGACGATAAAACAAAATTCAAAACGATTCCACGAAAAAACAGGGAATAAAAATTGCTATCACGTTACTTGAATCGAGTAAGGCCCCGTATAAAATTCGCCTTTTAAAACTAACTTATTTGACCGTGAAATTTTAATAGTGATTTCGATAGGACTTGATATTAACGTGAAAAACAAGAAACATAGTTTTCATCAAGATTAAGACTACTTTGCCAATCCAAGGCGATCATTTCTTTAATTTAATAATGTTTCAATTCAAAAATTGTTTTTATTCAACGTTTTGGTTAATCCTATTTCACTCTTGAAAGTGGAATAACCCGAAACGTAGAATAAAAACAATATTTGATTCGAAACTTTATTATATATCTATTACGGTAATTGCTGGGTCAAAAACATTTTTAAATAATTCGGCTTTTGAAAACGACTCATCCGATTGAGTTTTTGAATAGCTCAAATAATAAGAGAAAAATAAATTAAAACAAAAATGGTCCGAATCAGACCATTGTTTCTATTTTTTTAATAAAAACTGATAATTAAACAATTTCATTAACCTTAGAAAAAAATGAAAAATGGTCCGATTCTGACCATTTTTTTTATTTTATTATTCACTAGATATTTGTGCCCAGTTTGAGCTATCTAAGAACGTTATCGGATTAGTCGTTTTCAAAAGCCGATTTATATAAAAAATGTGGCTAAAAAGGCCGAGCAAGTACCGTAATAGATTTATCTCTAGGAACTCTACAGTAATTTCTTCAATTAACTCACGCACAAAATCGGATTTTGTACAAATCTGGCGGATCCCTACTAGGTTCTTAAATAGCAACACTTGTAGACCGGGCGAATGGTCGGTACCTATGAACCAATCCCGCTGGGGGCTATCTCATCGCGTGATTTAATGGGGCTCAAATTTGTTCAAATAGGACTAACTTTTTCGTCATATTGTTAAAGGAAAAATCATGGGAAAGCCATCACAAGGAAAATTATCATTAAACTGAGCCCCATTACGAGCTTTTACATAAGCTTCAAAGGGTGCGTTGCGACCTATAAGTGGCCGAAATAGCCAAAATAGCAATCACGCATTTTTAATCTGAAGTGGAAAATACTGAATTACCGGCAAATTTTTTGCCCAAAAATGACACAGGTTAGAATTATATTGTTAAATCCGGATTTAAATTTTCTGGATCTTTTAGAATGTTGTTTATTGTAATTTTTGAAGAAACTCTCGGGCAAAATTTTGAAAAGGTGGCGCTAAATCGTATTATTCGAAGTAACACTTTCATGATTTAGTACATGGAACAGATGATGAATCATCGATTTTCTGGAGGCCATATTATAAACCATGAGTCAATTTTGACCACAATTGGCGCTAGAGCAAGTATAATAAAACTTGTAATTCGCTCTGCCGCCACGTTTGGTCAAAACTAGCAATCACGCATTTTTAATCTGAAGTGGAGAATACCGAATTACCGGCAAATGTTTTTCTTCAAAATGACCCGCGATAGAATTATATTGTTACATCCGGACCCTCCGGATGTAAGGTCAGGTTTATATAAACTGTTTTTCCCCTGCAGATTAATTCGATGGAATTTCATTTCAAATAAAAATGTTTATATTTATACAATCAGCCGTGGCTACGATCTGCATCGCTTAAAATAGCAGACCTTTTTTGATATCGCATTTGAACAAACTTGAAATAGAATTACATTTTACAACAGTAATTAACTGGCTTTTTCAGCAAGCAATAACTTCCGTAATATTTGATTTAATTTCAGGTATAACAAGGTAAAACGCAAAAATGGAAACGTTTTTATTACTAAAACGGAAAGCCAAGTACTTTATTCTCATCAAGTTTCAAAATCACATATTTATTTGAAAACTTTCAGTACCTTAGTTTTCTAATAGTTTTACATGGTTTCAGGATGATTTACTTTAGTTATATCTTATTTCTGGCATGTTTAAATATACAGTGGTTGAAAAAATATGAACCTTTATATTTTGCTTCTAATCTACGACCGTAATGCAATATAAATAGGCAGCGCAACGTGCAAAAATTTACAATTTAAATGACGCTATTCATTTATAAATGCGAAAAAAAAATCTAGGACCAAATTACAGCGCGAAAAAATTGAAATAAGAAAATTTTTTTTGGGGGATTTCTACCGGTTGAAATACCGGTCAAAATTTTAAATTGATGATTTGAGCAAGTGCGCATCGCGCGCAAGGAGTTCCATTTGGTACAAATTGTGGCCCGTGAAATTAAACACTACTCAAATAAAAAAAAATAGGAAAATTGAAAAAGAATTAATTTTTTCAGAAAAAACATTTTTCCGCCATTTTCGATGGTTAAATTTTTCCATCAAATGACCTAACTTTTTTCTTCAAAATTATTCAAAAAATATTTATTCTGTCTAAACACAAATTTTGTTGCGGTCACGCTCTTGCCGTTTTTAATTGAAAAAAATCAATATTTATCTCCTTTTTATCGAGTTTGAAGACAGAAAAAAAGAGTTTTCTAGAGCGATTTTCTGACCACTAGGGGGCCTAATTTTTTTATCATTGGGATCATTTATTAAGTTACGATAACCCCCCTGAGGTCAAAGACCACTCATGAAAACTTTTAGTTTGGCCATTAGGCCTCCCGGTGCGCACCCTACATATAAACCATTTTACTATGAAACCTCATGGAAAACCAAGGATATCCGAAACGTTATACTATCATACATAATTTGTCCAGAATATTTTATGAAGCAACTTTTCCGAATCTGAAAATCCAGATCTCTTGGTTTCATAGGGAAATGCTTTATGTTACAGTTTTCCATAGATAAGATGAAACATATCGATATTCATAATGTTGTAACCATTCTATATCAGTTTAACGAACATTTATGACATCTATTTTTGACCCGTCACTAAGAGATCATCGAAAATAGAATTATCTAAAATAGGTCTTTCTCGATCCAAAACGTAAAATTTTCTATTTAGGTAGTAAATCTGAATTTGAAAAAAAACTTTTCATTAACTGTATAAGTAGGCCAATAGAGTGAAAATCAAATAACCGATAAAAACCGTTTATAATAACGAATAGTTAGGACCAACGGTATTTTTTGGCACGGAAAATTTTGTCCAGATTTTTTTGGTGCAGCCACTTGGTAGAGCTGTTTTAAGCAGGCTTCCAAAAGGGATGGCTTTTATCCCTTTTCATAGCAAAAGATAGGGGCAACTTACGCCCACGCCCAAAATTTTCCCTATCTTTTGCTATGAAGAAGGATAAAAGCCATCCCTTTGGAAGCCTGGTTTTAAGTGGTGCATATTGCTTTTTTCCTTAAAGAAAACTTTGACCACTTAGAACAGTGCCGCCAAATGGGTGCAGCAGAAAAAATTGGCCAAAATTTTCAGCGCCAAAAACTACCCTAAGTGCTCGATTTTCGTTATTATAAGACGATTTTATCAGGTAGCTGATTTTTATCTCGATCGGCCACTAAGCATCGTTATATCCCTTTATTACACTTTGGTTAGAATGTGTAGCCAGATAGAAGAATCGATAGAAGAATTTGCTAGAAAAATCGACGTGGCTACGCATTCTAACCAAAGTGTAATAAAGGGATATGCCAATCACTCCATATAATTTTTATTATACACTCCCTGTTTAATGTATTACTATTTGTTAAAGGTGTTATCAAATTTCCTGACATGATCATCTGGTGGGGTTCTCCTCCGTTTTTCTGATGCTTTATCTCTCGCAGTTTCTGAAGTTCGTTTTCTGTGTGTTCCACTATGGTGAGCAGAAGCCATACGGAGGTACCACGAGCCTCAATCAGGTGTTTTGGGTCACGCTGGCCCAGGCCCCTGGATTTGCGTCCAATTTAAATTACTGCTCAAATCTAAAAAAATAAATTTTTAAAATATTAAGCATGGGGAAAATAGATTTATGAAATTGTTTGGATATATTCTCAAGGAATCTATAGAAGGTATTTTCCCTACTACATTAAAACTTTGAAGTACACCGCCTGAGTTTCAAGTGGCGTCGAGACGGAAAGTGATTCGTGATTTATGACACTAGGCTGAAATATGATTATTCATATGATTTTTTGAAGGCGGTACGTTTTTGGACGATTTTTTTCTTAATGCCTTTATTTTGCTATAATAAACATAAATATGTGAAATGTTTCATTGTTCGATTATTAATGATATCTTAACTACAAAACTCTTGCGAAACCAAAACAACTTTTATTGAGCTGGATTTTACGAAATAAACATGAAAATGCAAATACTAGCAAAAAAGTATTTGGTTTCGCAATAGTTTTGTAATTTAGTTAGTGTAGGAAATCCATTGATACCTAATTAATTCTATTTCCGGAATATTAAATTTTATTGCACGTGTTTTTTCAAATTGGTGAATTTTTTCCACCTGCGCATTTGCCATAGACAAATATAAGATAAACAGGCGGACAAAAAATTTTTCAAAGACTTTTTATGGTTAACTTGTTTGGATACCACGGTATTTCGATGAAACATATATTTTATATATAACTTAATCTCATAATACGGGACTTTACTGGAAAATAAAATAATATTGCTGTAGCGAAAAAACGGCTATAAAATCCGATTAGAGACCAGGTCAACTTTTTAGAATCTGACAAATTGCCCGAGTTTGTCAGATAAAATTACCATTTCCAGAATTTTTATTTTCAAAAATGAGTACACACCAACGCGTATTTACTTGGTTTTGATGATACCCAGATGTATACTGATTTTAATAAGTACGGAAAAATGGGTGAGATAGGGGTATTTTACAAGGAGTATCATTACACTAATTATTCTCCGGAAGCTACTCAAATTATATCATTATTTGTATTAAATAATTCAATTTTACAAAAAAATGGTTTTTAGCAATTTAAGGGGGTATGCGACTCAGATTTTTCTGCCGGTATTGTATTATAAAAATGCCTTAAATCGATTGCCAATGTTTTTAAAGTGCAAAACAAGCCAAATGAACAAAAAAAAAATTCGAAATTTTCGAACTTTTTTCGCTTTTTCAGATTTTTTTTCTTAAGGGGGTTCTATAGGCAAAATGGACTTTTTGAATTGCTTATTTCTCTCGGCATAGACATAGGAAGTGGATAAAACATTCTGATAAGTTAGTTCGTAATCTCTGGAAGACGTTTTGAATCATATTTTTAAGAAAGCATGTTGAACCAACCGGTAAATGAGGTTAACCAGGAGCAAAAAATTTCTTGAAAAAGCTGTATTTTTTTTTCGTCCTATTTAGGAAATTTTTCAAAATTTGACATTATCGGCGAAATTCAAAGGCGGAAAAAACTGTTATTCTTTTTTTTTAATTTTCTCACTAAAAGGGTATCAAAGCTGGCGAAAAGGACTGTTTTTTGCTATTTTGGCCACGGAAAGTTGTATTTTTTTTTCATGCTACATGGCAAACTATTTTTCCGTGCACTATAGTTTTTCGTAATAATTGTTAACAAAACTGTTATGCCTGATGTTACGATTTCATTTTTTAACTCCCAGGAGTACGATTTGAAAATTTATTTTTGACATCCATTTCGTCCAATCAGTTTTTTTTAAGACCAAACGATTCGTAAGTTAAATGTTTTGGAAACAGTATTATAAACTATGGCCAAATATTTAACCGTTCGAGCGCTAGAGCAGAAAAGATTTTTTATTTTCGACACTCAGTAAAAATTTTAATATTTTTTCCGAAAATTTTTGGTAATTTTTTACGATTTTTTGAGTTTATATGACTAAAAAAGCCACGTTGAGTTAAAAAATCAGACCTTTTAGTTCAAAAGATACGACTTGCCTATAGAACCTATATACTCAAAATAAGCTTGTTTCAAATTTTATGAAAAAAATTCCAGAATGTTAAATTTTTTCAAAATTTTATTTCTTTATATAATTAAACAATCTACGTGGAGATCAAAAATTCTAAAATCCAGTCAAAATAATTTTCAGTACAAACGATATGGGCTGCCTATAGAACCCCCTTAAGTATTTTTGTAGCTTCAAACATATTCGCTTACTTGACGCGTTTAGGTTGAAAATTTTGAAATGCCATAAAAACATTTTTTGATCAGTAAATTGTCAGCTTGATTCTAGTGGTATTTTCAGTCTCATCACGGGACATTTTTTCGTAAATTGACCAAAAAAATTATATTTCGGATTATAATCAACAAATGCAGATGAGCTTGTGCTTTAATCTTATAAATGCTTTCAAGATTACGCAGTAAAAATTTGAGCCATTTTGAAAATTTTAAAGTCTGAGAATGCCAAAAAACGTCGATTATTTGCCGTTCTAGAATTGGTCAGACATCGGATGAACGAAAGCTTGTGCTTTAATTTCGACATGCTATCGTTACGTGTTCTGTGAAAATTTGAGCTAATTTGGATATATCGTCTCGGAGGAGATAGATTTTGAAGTTACAAAAAGGTCTCCTTGTAACGATACTGTAACTATCAGTGTAATCAACGTAAACAATTTTTGATGCACTGAGTCGCAAGATCAAAGATACTGTCGTATTTNCCTTCAATCGTTTTGCGTTTCGCATAGTTAGTGTTAATTTAGTAGTGTAGGAAATCCATTGGGGGATTTACCTAATTATTTTATTTTTTCGTGAATATTAATATTTTATTGCACGTGTGTTTTTCAATATGGTGAATTTTTTCCACTGCGGCATTTGCCATGAGACAAAATTTTTTATAAGATAAACAGAGCGGACAAAAAATTTTCAATGACTTTTTATGGTTAACTTGTTGTGGATACCAGGATTTCGATGAAACATATATTTTTATATAACTTAAATCTCATAATACGGGGACTTTATGGAAAATAAAATATTTGGCTGTAGCGAAAAAACGGCTATTTAAACCCGATTAGAGACCAGAGTCAACTTTTTAGAATCTGACAAATTGCCGAGTTTGTCAGATAAAATTACCATCTTCCAGAATTTTTATTTTCAAAAATGAGTACATCAACCACCGCGTATTTACTGGTTTTGATGATACCAGATGTATACTGATTTATTAAGTACGGAAAAAATGGGTGGGGAGGAAATATGGGTTATTTACAAGGAGTATGCTTACACTAATTATTCTCCGGAAGCTACTCAAATGATTCATTTATTTGTATTAAATAATTCAATTTACAAAAAAATGGTTTTTAGCAATTTAGGGGGTATGCGACCAGATTTTCTGCGGTATTGTATTATAAAAATGCCCTAATCGATTGCATGTTTTTAAAGGCAAAAACAAGACCAAATGAACAAAAAAAATAATTCGAAATTTTCGAACTTTTTTTGCCTTTTTCAGTATTTTTTTCTTAACGGGGTTTATAGCAAAAATGGACTTTTTGAAATTGCTTATTTCTCTCGCCATAGACATGGAATGTGGATAAACACATCTGATAAGTTAGTTCGTAAATCTTGGAAGTACGTTTTGAATTCATATTTTAGATAAGCCATGTTGAAACCACGGTAAATGAGGTTAACAGGAGCAAAAAATTTCTGAAAAAAGCTGTATTTTTTTTTCGTCCTATTAAGGAAATTTTTCAAATTTGACATTATCGGCGAAATTCAAGAGCGAAAAAACTGTATTTTTTTGGTTATTTTCTCACTAAAGAGGTATCAAAAGGCTGGGAAAAGGACTGTTTTTTGCTATTTGGGCCACGGAAGTTGTATTTTTTTTCATGCGTACATGCTAACTTTTTCGATGCACTATAGTTTTTCCGTAATAAATGTTACAAAATGGTTATGCACTGATGTTCGATTCTCTTTTTAACTTCCCAGGGAGTACGATTTTGAAATTTTTTTTACATCATTCTTACGCTCCAATCAGTTTTTTTAAAACCAACGATTCGTAAGTAAAGTTTTGGAACGTATTATAAACTATGGCCAAATACTTTTAATCCGTCGAGCGCTAGAGCAGAAAGATTTTTTATTTTCGACACTCAGAAAAAATTTTAATATTTTTTCCGAAAATTTTTGTACATTTTTTACGATTATTTGAGTTATATGACGAAAAAAGCCCGTTAGAGTTAAAAATCACCATCTAGCTCGTTTTAGTTCAAAGATACGAACTTGCTATAGAAACCTATATACTCAAAATAAGCTTGTTTCAAATTTTATGAAAAAAATTCCCAGAATGTTAAATTTTTTGGCAATTTTATTTCTTGATAATAAATTAACAATCTACGTGGAGATCAAAAAATTCTAAAAATCCTATCAAAATAATTTTCCAGTACAAACGATATGGGCTGCCTATAGAACCCCCTTAAGTATTTTTGTAGCTTTCAACATATTCGCTGTACTTGACGCGTTAGGTGAAATTTTGAAGAATGCCATAAAACATTTTTGATCCAGTAAATTGCAGCTTGCATTTTTAGTGGTTATTTCAGTCTCATCCACGGAATTTTTTCGTAAATTGACCAAAAAATTATATTTCGGATTATAATCAACAAATGCACCCCCTGCATGAGGCTTGTGCTTAATCTTATAAATGCTTTCAAGATTACGCAGTAAAAATTTGAGCCATTTGAAAATTTTAAAGTCTGAGAATGCAAAAACGTCGATTATTTGCCGTTCATAGAATTGCCGTCAGACATCGAATGAACGAAAGCTTGTGCTTTATTTCGACATGCTAATCGCTACGTTTCTGTGAAATTGAGCTAATTTGGGATATATCGTCTCGGAGGAATAGATTTGAGTTACAAAAGGTTCTCCTTGTAACGATACTGTAAACTATCAGTGTAATCACGTAAACATTTTTGATGCACTGAGTCGCAAGATCAAAGATACGGTTCGTATTTGTCTAAGCGACGTTTTTGAAAATTTTCGAAACGTCGCTTAGACGCACAAAAAAACGTCCGCTTAGGACAACACATAAGACAAATTATTTGGGTCCAAAAATCGAATAATGGAGCTGAGAGCGTGTAATTATAGGCCAAATTTCAGCCATGAACAGCACGCATCTAACTGTTAAAATTGAACTTTATAAAACAAATTTGCGGAGTTTTTCGATAAAAATCGACTCTTGTTTATTCATGATGTGGTTTTTTTAAGTGCACCGTCAGTTTTCCGGCGTTCAGGTATTTGGGAAAGGCCCATGAAAACTTTTACTCAGCGGACGTAGGAATTTTATTCCGCTGTATTCAGCAGATTAAATTTCACCGGTAAAAAATAATACCGGTTATTCATTAAAAATACCGTAGCGCTCAGATACTTCAACGAGGCAAGGTTAGCAAACCCTTCTTGGTTATCTTAAAAAATTTGGACATCAGATAGATGAACGAGAGAGCACAAGGACTCGCAAAGGAAAATTGTTTGGAACATTTTAAAATTTTCTTCGAAATAACCGAAAAATTTTGTCTGAAATTTCCAAAAAAACATTTTAAAAAAAAGTAGCCAAATTTTTTTGTTGACATCGGCCTCCGTATGAAAAATCAGTTGAATGGGAGGCTTTTTAAATAAATGGAGAGTAACTCTCATAGATTTTATGCAACAAATCAAAGTTGGTGCTCTGAATGAGGAGTCATCGACCTTCTACTGACCCATTCAATTACACTCCCCTAAATGTCTAACGAAATAAAATATACATTTGCCTGATTGGCTAAATCGGTTTAATAACGATTTGAATCACAATCAAGCCATGAGTCCATCTTTTAAGACGATTTTCTGTTTAGTTGTAGGCGACGCGTAGGCTTGGACCGCGATTGAGTCCACTTACAAAAAGAACAGCCTAAACGTCCAGAGCAATTTTTATTCGTCTTTTGCGAAATTAGTTGTGGTTTCCCTTTAATTTTATCGTGAATTTCGCCCCTATTATTCTGGTTTTTTGAAATCCATGAGTCAAAAAAAAAAGAAAAAAACGTCCGCTTAGACGCACGAAAATTTTGAAATTTGAAAAAATGCGTGGGTTTTCCCCAAAAAAAGGCAAAAAGACACTAAAACGTCCGCTTAGACGCACGTCCGCTTAGACAAATACGACAGTAGATCTACAAATGAGTATTTTCTGTTTTTCTCATGAGCTCTTAGTTTTCAATATAATTCACCGAGAATATGTGAAATCAGAGTCGCATACCCCCTTAACATAGAATTCGAGTTCACATGGTTTTATTAAATGAGCGATCAGTTAACTTTCTAAAAATAAATTATTTAAAAAAATTAGCGATACTTAAAAATGTGGTATATTTTTTTTTATTAAATTTATGGAATACTGTTCAAAAAACGCGTAGGTTAAAAATAACAATTTATTTGAAAACACCTTCGAGTTATTGAAAAACTTGATGCATAATGTTTGATATACAATATAGTTTACAGACTTTGAGCTCAAATTTTCTTCGAATTGAAGGAGCTAAAAATTGCTTATTTTGTAGCAACATAATTCATCATGGCAGCTTATTGAGATTTAAAAAAAAACAGCATTTCTGATTGGATATTTTTAGAAATAATCAAAGAAATAAATTACATCCTAAATGGCACAATTAATATAATAATCCCTGTAAATTTTAATGTGAATTTAATAACTTTAAAGGTCGTTGATCATTAAAATTTAATTTATTCATGCGAGAATCTATATATATATGGCCGACGTGTTTTTACATCAATCCTATTTCCCGTATTGCGACTAGGCCTTATGGCTAAGTCCCCATATAATATTGTTATAATCGAGCTATCGGAAAATGACTCTTAAAACCTTTTTAATCATAATGAAATGAATCGTTGTAACTGAGCCAGGTATCAAAACGCTCGAAAACGACTGATTTATGTCGAAGTAGAAAATAAGAATATTTCCAATGTATCGATTTTGATCATTGTCAGTATTTAAAAATGCTTTTTTGAAGACATATTAATGAATAAATTATATCCTAAATAGAACCTTTTGTAAACCCAAACTTAGGCGCTTCGGACTTTTGTGAGAATACCTAGAAAACCACTGATAGTAAGCTAATTATTCAAATAATTAAATAAGGCTGATAGCTTATCAGTGATAGGTCACAATAGTGATATAAAAATGATTCTATAACATTGCTGACTCCATTATTGTTACAAAATACCAAACTTCTGGTATTTTATGACGTTACTCGAGTTGATAATCTCTCAGAATTATTTTTGAAATCAGAATTATGGCCTACCAATTATTCTAATAATTAAATTTCGATCCCAATAAGTTTTCTACTTATTTTTACAGACATCCAGAAAAGCACTCAAGTCATCTGAGGTTTACTAAGGGTTATATTTAAGATATGGTCGAACAGTATTATTGTATCCGATTGTTTCCGAAATAAATGAAAGTTTCCGAAATTAAGGGGGTTGGAATTGCTGGGTATTTCTCACCACTTTTTAAAGGTCCTTAACTTTTGTTTGAAATGTTCAAACGTAAAAAAAATATTGTTTCGTAAACGCTGTTTATAATTATTGTATAGATATAATTATTTTTCAATGAGTATATCGAAAATCCTGCCTATGTGTCGTATTTTATCACTACGTCACAAATAGAGAAAGTGACCAATGAAATCACAGGATTCTATTCACAGGACCAATGAAATCACAGGATGTCTATTATTGTGACGTAGTGATAAAATACGACACAAAGGCAGGATTTTCGATATAACTCGTAACAAATTTTACGAAAACGTTTTAGTAAACCCTCAATTTTTCTCCAGCAGCGAATAAATTGAGAAGTGATATGCAAATTTTTCAGAAAATAAAAGGGAAAAATTTGTAACAAACTTCTTGTGGAATAGTTTAAAATTTACGTTTTTCGTAAAATCGAAAAAACTGGTTTTCGTAAACGTTCGAATAACTCGTTAAATATATTTCAAAAAAACAAATTTTAAGTATGAAAGATTCAACGCAATAAATGCAAAATAGTTCTTGTCGAACATTTTCAATTTTTTTTATCTTGTTCTCTCTTAATAGCAGATGCGGCGGGCAGCGCCTTTCAACTAAAAGAAGTGTGTTTAAAAATAAAATATTTGTTTTAAAACATATTTTTCTTGGTTAGTTTTTCACGGAGAATTCATTTTTGCCATTTTTATTTAAGTGTTATTCCGATTTTTGTAACTCGCGAATTTTGGGTAAAAGTCTTAAAATAGACTTTAACGTCGAAATAGCGAATTATTATTAGTCGCAATCGATTTATCAGACCCACTTTACCTGAAAACGATACTTTATTTGTTTAATTAAGGAGACACAATAAAAGTTTATGTGTGATTTTATACAGACGTGTTTTTAGCGAATTTATCTCG
Source organism: Oikopleura vanhoeffeni (assembly GCA_004367855.1). NCBI lineage: Eukaryota > Metazoa > Chordata > Appendicularia > Copelata > Oikopleuridae > Oikopleura > Oikopleura vanhoeffeni. Next base: position 49,502 of record SCLH01002098.1, read on the forward strand.
GAGCTTCAGTTGCGCGCATTTTCTCAGAGATGGCTTGACTGATTTTAAAACTCATTATACACCGAAACTCATTTTCTGGGGAAATTCTAGTTTATGTATATACAGTTTGTCAAATTTTAGCAGACACTTTTATTTTTGCAAGCACCTGATCATACGCATGGCGTTTGGCTCGCGATCAATTATCACTTTTAATTGGTCGGTGTCATTTGCTCGCAGAAAAGTATTATTAAAAATTAGACATACTTTATATAATAAGCTGAATTTCGAATAAAAAGGACTGATTACAACATAGGATGTTCGGTGAGGTGATATATCATCTATACATTTTCAAAAATTTAAAACAACGTACTTTGATATCGAAAATGAGTTATCCCAAATGTTCTCTTTTCACGAATAAATACTGTACATAAATCGTTACACTCTAATGTTATTTAAAACAAATATTATCCTTAAATTTTCGACTTTGACATATTTCCCGCAATGTTCTTAAAATTTCTGTTTCCTAAAATGTTGCTAATTTTTACACACACACTTTATCTAACCTCAAGCACTCGATACACACTCGGTAGTACACTTTTCATTAGGCCAAATAAGAAAAATAATTTTAGTTTGTAAAATAAACAGATAGAAATTCAATTCTCTATTGATTAATTAGTAATGAAAACATTGAATTTCGAATAAAATATGATTTTTAGAATAAAAAAACTAGATTGAGCAGCCTTTGTTTGCGCTCGAAGGCACTATCAATTGAATTTAAAGCTCGTTTTGACCTTTGAAAATCAATTTAAATAAAAAAAGTGTTTCGGCGCGAAGTTTTTAAACGCCTTGCATTGTTAATATAATAATATACATATCGGTCCTCTTATATACGACTCGTTATTTGTCTGCTGAATTTTAACAAATAGCAAAGACCACAAGTCAATAATTACTCTTTAGATAATTAATTTTTGAGATGATGAATTTTATTATACAAAAGCTAATCAGAATATAAAACATTTATTTAGATTCAAAACATAATAAACTTTGGCGATATTTATTTCCATTGAAAAATAAGGACTCTGATTGCTCGATTAAAATTAAATAAAAAATTAAAATGCGTGATTTTCGTTTGGATCAATGAAGTGATATTAAGAATTTCATTTGATTAAACCAATTTATGGCGAGAACTTCGGAAAAAGTGGATACATCAACTCCTAAAAACTAGTACTAACCGTTTTTCATGATATCGGACCGCTAACCACTTGTAATTACACAGTTTTTATTACAAGAAATTAACTTTCTAATTTTTGGAAACCGATAACAAATTAATTACTAGTAAGCATACCCTTTCCCAACCTAAGTGCATCTTAAAAATGCTTACTATCTCTATAGCGTGTGTTCGAATCCAACTAATGTTGTCTTAGTGATTGCTTGAGTGATTACACACCGATCAACTTTGGCAGTCCCAATATCAAGCACCCTTGCCTATAATCATACTCAAGACAATCACTAAGACAACATTAGTGGGATTCGAACACGCGCTATAGAGATAGTAAGCATTTTAAAGATGGACTTAGGTTGGGTAAGGGATAATGTTCTTTTTTTAAAAATTGAAGTATTTACTTTACCGAAGTTCTCGTCATAAACTGGTTTATATAATAAAATTCTTAATAGCACTTCATTGATTCGGACGAAAACAACATATTTTCCATTTTCTGTTTTATAATCGACCAATCAGAGATACAAATAATTAATATACCGATTTTTAAAATTCGATAAAAATTATATTTTATTTATTTCGTTCTTTTACTGTCATTGATTCATTTTTTTTAAAGCACTTCCTGATATAAAGAGATTATAATTGCGTAACAAATAGTAATTATTTTTTCAAAAATAGCTTATATTAACTTTTGTAATTATTGTTTAGGGTTCTTACACAGAACACTACGCACGTTATGACATAATCACAATGAAAAAACTTACCAAAATGTCATCATGTTTTATTAAGACTTAATGTTTCTCACCCGTTTATCCGATAATGTCCTCCTAGTGTGCGGTGAGACTTAAATTCGCGAACTTTTGTTTTATTTTCTCTCACAATTGAAAAATTAGTGGTCAAATTATCTATTGTTTCATCATACGAGACCTCTGAATTTAATTATGGTCAATCAACTGTCATAGTATCAGCCTCTGCTAAGGAAAACTCTTTTGTTCTTATTATTTTATATAATAAAGACAACATTTATAAATTAGAGATCTAGTGTTATTTTCCTTGTGAATAATACAACGGAAAGCTGAAGTGAGGTCTCTGAACCTAAAATTTTCATACAGTAGGTGCTCCCACCGAATACAAACCGATGCATTTCTAATCCGCTTTAATATTCTGATCCGTACTTTGACTCTAGGGGAGACAAACTATGGCAATTTGCGAGCACACCTAGTGGTTAAACAAAAATAAAATCTAGACTATATGAAGTGAAACTTGATAATAAAAATTATAAAAAAAAATATTTTTTCTCTAGAATAGTTTTTCAAAAGTATTTTTCATCACATAAAAATTAAGACTGTGACAGACATTTCGATACTATGGAGGATACTTACAGAAATTCTCGAGATAAAGGGGGAGGGCCATTTTTAATACTGATTGATCGGGACAAATGGAATAAAGCACTTGAATAACGCAACCTTCGAAATGATAGGCTATAGTTAATTAATAATATTATAAATTAATTATACTATAATTTATAGTGAATAAATTAAACTCATCACGTAGAACTTAGCACAAATAATGCGGAGCTTTTAATAAATATTTAGTGTTACATTTAGCTTAAAACGTAAATAACTTACTCAAAGTTCTAATGAAAACTAAATTCTGACAAATACTCTATTTGAACAAAAATTGCAGACAATTGTATCATTCTTAAACTGAGAAAAAAAATATTTTTATTTCAGTGTCAAATTAGGTCGTATAATTATAACGAAAGTGATTAGCTCGGAAGATTAATTGCTTTTAATTATCAATCAAAAAGCTGGGACATAATGGAAAAATACAACTGAACCCTCCAGAAAAGTGAATTGATTAAACTTTTCTCCGGTACCTTTCAATCACATAATTTATAAAAAGGTATCATAAAAAGTCAATAAATATACTTTTTGAAAAGGGTTAAACTACACTTATGGTTTCTGTTAAGTACTAGCTAAGAAATTCGCAGTGTTAATTTCAGCTTTTTCAAAAGGTGTATTTATTGACCTTTTATGATCCCCTTTAATAAATTATGTGATTGAAAGGTACTGTAAAAGAGTTAATTCAATTCACTATCCTGTAAGGTTCAGTTAAGTTCTAGCTATAATTATTATAAGCATTAAATAATTAAATTTACGATTTTTTGTTTTGGTTAGACCAAAATTACGCTTTTTCGAATAAGTGGAGGAAAGATTAACTTTTTGTTATGAAATTTTATGGTTTGGTAATATTTTTGAAATTGATCAAATTACGATTTGCTACATTACGGTGGATAATGGTGGCGAAAAAAACATATTAACCAATAGAAATAACCTTTTTTTAACAGAAATCTTCATTATTGTTGGATCTCTAAGGTATGGTCTCTATAACTATTATGTAATTTGGTATCTATAGTCTGAAAATAATAGATTTTATTTAGGTTGAATATGATGACAGTTCTCCCCTCATGGAACAGGAATATTTGGAACGAACCAAAAAAGTGACCTCCACGACGCCTCCCCATTGGCTCTCTCACGCCGCCCAATCATACCAAAACCAGTCGACAGAGTTGCGAGAGCGATATACCCTCCACCACTGCTCCCTCTTTAAGGTCCTACCAGCTTTACCCTCCCTCTATATATATTTTAACCCTACCCCCCTCAATGAAAATAAGAAAAACGCGCTGTGAAAGATACCGAAGCCTTTTTTCTTCGGCGACGACGTCTTTTTTAAAGTTCGCAAGTCAGGCTTTTTACGGGACAATTACTCTCGGCGAAATACTACTTTGATCGTCGTAATTAAAAAAAGCGTGAAAATAATGGACTATTTATTGCATAGTTAAATTAATAACTTGTTATCGATTTTGAAGTCCTTTTATTTTTTTGTAGTAGTTTTTAGATCCCAAAAAATTCGAAAAATAATAAGGTGGTTTTTTTTTAGAAGGGATACAAGTTTTCTGGCATAATGGTATTTGGGAACCCCATGAAACCAATAATTAGCGGACGTAGAATTTTATTCCGCATTTTTTAATAGAATTGAATTTGTGCGTGGGTGGAGGATTATAGCAGGATGGAAAACCACCTAAGCGTAATAACAATTTCATAAACTTACTGAAACCACAAAGAACAAATAGGCTATTTTTAACGTTACTCCGATTATTTACACTCGGTATTTAATACCAAAATTTAAATGATTAACTATTGTTATGGATACAATTATTATCCGTAAGGTAAGATCAAAATTCTTTAAAACGATTTGTATATCTGTATTAACCAGAATTAAACACGTTCTGGAACATTTTTCAACTTTAAAAATCATCTTATAAATATCGAATTTTATGCACAGTATGTAATTTGTTTGCTCGAGAAGAACAAAGGAAGGACTTTGAGATTAATATTATATATTAGCCAATGAGCGCGGAAAAATGAATTGACCAATCTTGTTTGCGTTTCCCCCATTTTACTCGAGATTGTCTTCCGAACTTAAAAACTCACATACTGATCATGATGCCCGAGTAACTTAAAAATCTTTTTAAAGCAAAAAAAAAAAGTTACGCGGGCATCATGATCGATATAGTATTTGAATACAATATATGTGCTGTAAGTGAACATTTGTGTGAAATTATTTCATTTAGATCAAATAAAAAAAACATAATATATATATAATATACCACTTAAAATCACCCCTTTTGGGAATATTTGATTTATCTAAGTAAGAATTTTATGTGTAGACAAATTATCTAAATTCTATATTTATGTTATTAAATCAAAAGTTGAAGAATACATAACTAACGTAACTTTTTTAAGCACAATTTTCCTTATAACTCCATACCATTTTTTCATCAAAACGGAGATATTCAAATCCATATTTACGGCTTTAAACCCATCTGATCAGTTATTACCCCCCCCCTTTTGGGAAAAAACAGTAGGTTTTAAGTGGTCAAACACTGTAAGCTGTTAATTCTTTTGGAGAACTGATTAATGGTTTTTATGATTAAGTTATGATGACTTTACGATTAAGTTATTTTTGCATACAAAAAAGATAGGGACGAGTTCAGACTGAGACTATATCTAAGATAGGGATCCCCTGTTCCTCCGGTTCGCGTTCGTGGTTGAACTTCTTTTCAAAGCTCTTATTGGCCAAAAAACTGAAATCCGGTGCTCTCATTGGTCAAAAGCGGGTCAAATACGAACGCGAACCGGATGAACAGGGGATCCCTATCTTAGATATAATATAAAATGTATTTTTGATTAAAAATTAGCTGCTAAAAACATGATTTTAAACGTAATTATATACATACAAAACAATATTTGAATCGGTGTAAAACCACGTGCGTTGTTATTAATCGCCTGTAGCAAAATTAAGATTAAATATAGCTATCCAATTAGGTAAATGCTATAAATTTAAGAGAACCACAATTGTTTCTCAATTTCTATATGTACTTTTCGGCAACGATAAATTGATTACATTATATTGTACATCTATAACGGCACTTGAATTGGTTTATTTACTAGAGCACGTTAAAAGCCATTTCGAGAGCTGTGTGGCGGTACTGAATCCAAACTAGTATTTGTTGAGACAAGTGTTTACATGTAACACCATAAATAAAAATAACATAATTATAAATAAATTTACCACATTAAAAATTGAGCAGTTTTAAAACATAAATAATTTCATACTTTTTCGTTCAAAAAATTTTAGGGCAATTTAATTAAGATCAACTATCTAAGACTGAGTAGTTATAGAGAATACAGTGGCACCCTAAAAATACATCGCAATTTTTCTCATTACTAAGCAAATTAATGTATCCTAGAGGAAGTATTGAATTTCAGCATTAAAATTTATTAGACATACAAGTAATATAAAAACGGTAGTTTTTAATTCATATTTTATGGTTCAATCAAGTGTATCCATTTAGTATAATTAGTTTTATACTACATACATATGAAATATGCTACTTATATTAATAACAAAAAATTATATTTATAAAATTCAAGATGAAAAACATAATCAAATTTGAGCTAGACTGCAGCTTTATATGTTAAGCATAATAAATTGAACTTTGTCAATCTTGATCAAAACGGCCTAAACTTGACTTACCTTGTTTTTAATTCGTTAATTAAGGGGAAGTCCTTTTAAAAAATAAAATAGTTTCAATGAGCCCTGACAAATGAAAAATACAAAATTAAAGCATAAGTTATTTAGTTAGCGTTATGCAAATAAAAAAATATTATGGCTGCGAAAAAATGATTCTTCTCGAGGTACGGTATACCGCGGTATGTGACATACCGTATGTCACATTTTGGCTTGCGATTATTGGTCTATGAGCTTAAAATTTGGTTAAGGATGTGGGCGTCGATAATTGGGCTCTTTTTTACACATTTTCAAGTGAAGTTTCTGAGAAACCTGGCTTCAGAAATAATTAATTTTTTTTCCAAATACGTAGTACAACTCGTAAGGAAGGTGCCAGTACTATTCAGAGCATCTGATACCTCAACCTACGCTCAGAAAATGGTTTTTAGTAGGCGTCCCTAAAAGCACTAAAAAGCCTACTCCTCATTCATCTCTCATCACTTTTTATTGATATTTGCAATTTAGAATGTAGATATAAATACTCATCACCAAACGGTCGCCCTTTTTCAAAATTTTGCCTCTAGTGGTCAAAACAGCTTATTTGGGAGCCTCGCGCAAACGCCTACTCCTCCTTAAATATATATGGAAAATTTTCAATTTGTACATCAAATTCACCGCAAAGGCTGAATTAAGGTTTAAACGGTCTCCTTTTCCCAATTTTCCTCTCCAAAGTCTCAGGAACGACTTGTGAATTTCTAGTTTTTGTTGAAATTCTGAACTTTTTTGAAATTAAAAAAAAATTAAAAATTGAAATTTAACGTTTTTTGGCAGTATTTCGAGTTAAGTGTCTACATTCACAATTTTGAAAGGTGACAAATAAATTCTAGATCGAAATTGGTACCTTTCACTTCAAATTTCTCAAAAATCTTCAAAAATCTCAAACTTACTTTTTTTTTGAAAAAAATCAAAATTCAGAAAAAATCCTAGGCTTTAAAAAACTCAGTGGAAAATTCTCTACAAAATGAGGCTATCAAAAAAGTTTTCTGAGAAATCTCAATTATCGTCGCCCACATCCTTAAACACGTTTGTTGTTCTGAATTCAAACGTTTTGATTGGCGCAGCAAAGAATTGAGATCGCATAAAAATGTGACATACTGTACCTCGAGAATTTTGTTTTTCGCACCAATAATAATATTTTATTTGTATAACGCTAACTAAATAAATTCTGATTGAATGTTAAATTTTTCATTTGTCAGGGATCACTTACAGCATTCAGCTGATTGTTTTAATTGTAGTGCACCTAATTTTTCTGTTTTTAAATGATTATCAAAATACGCTGAACGAAATTTAAAATAATCATTTTAGGGTGAAGATTGATAAGAAATAAAATAAATCTCACAAGAACTGTAAGATCCTTATTTAAATGCAAATCTCTCTTATTTACCACTTTCGCACTCTAGCAGGAGGAGACTACCCTCTTAAATAATAAGTTTAAATCAAGTCCGAGCAGCCGTTTAAATCCTGATTGAAAAAGTTAGTTTTTTATGTTCATCAGAAAGGGCTCTACATCTGCAGATAAAATGTGATTAGAATTATGTTATTTTCAAAAGATGACATTATTAAAAATTAATTTGATTTCTTTAAGGGGGTAACCGACGGGTTTTACTGATTTCAAACGTATAGTCTGAGCTAAGACCGCAATCGTATGATCAAACGTGTCGGGTTCCTAGGAGATATTTTTTTGAAATATTTCAAAAAAATTGGTGTCAAAAGTTTTTGTATGAGCCGGACCGCCAGGTCTAAACCGTCCGGTCAAAAATGATCTATTTATTCCAATTGTTTGGAGTAATATTTAATCTTAGCTCCTTGGATACTCAAATTTTCTTTTTTTTCGACGTATAGACTTTAAATTTGTGAGCTTAACAGCCTACAAAGCTGATTTCAATTCTTGTTATTAGAGAACATTTCAAAATAAAAGATGGGTGTTTTGCACAATGTTCGCTAACCCATTCTCCATTTAGTCCGCACAATTATCACATGATTTATATAGATGGATTGGAAAATAAGCAGCTGTCTTTTAATGTGCTAAAACGAGCGACTGAATGCCGTTAGTTACGTGATTTAACAATATTCTCGTTAAAGTTATTTCTGATCGTGTTTTATCTTCCCTTCCAGAGTGCTAGGCGCTTTTTATGAGGGCATGAATGGACGCGTGAAGTTACTAATTTACGCTGTTCGAACTACAAATTCTGTGTCGAAAACGAATCAGTGATTTTGAAGGATAAAACTTCCAAGCTTTTCATGTGAGTAGAAGAAATCATTCATGAATTGTGATAGTACATTGTTTGAATCAGAAAAGTAGATGGTTGTGCATATGCACTGATCAAACGAATAGTAGTAGTAAGAAGAGTGTTTCATGAACATGATGCAATAGATTCTGAATGATTACACGACAAAGAGTTGTAAGACTGTCTATGAAGAAGATAAGACCTCTTAGAAAATTCCATTATTACGCAAAAGTCGAAATTTGTTTTATCGAATTCATCTTTTTTAGGTTTTTATAAGCAAACCGTAACAGAAATAAGATGCAGCTAAATCAGCTTTCTATCATTCTGGTCTCGAGAAACACCTCCCGGTTACCCCAATTCTGGATCTAAGAAAATATTTGGAATTTTTTTCGAAATTTAAAAATTTTATTGCATGTTCAAGATCTAATTCACAGTGATCTATAAGACACAATAGAGCAAAGTTATTACTTCAAAAGATCCAGTCCGGTAAGGAAAATAAACTTAGAAAATATGAAAAATATTTGAAAATTTTTGACATCGAAAATTTTTTTTTTATATTGTCTGGAAGCAACCAGCCCGAAAAATGACAATGGCAACAAGAATTAGCTTCATATCACTTATGAGTCTCGAGATACAGCCTCCGTCGGTTACCCCCTTAAGATATTCCCTCAAACTCCTCAAGTTTAAAAGATAACCCACTGACTAATCAATTTGCAATTTTTTAAGCGGCTGCCCTGCTGAAATAATAAAAAAAAATATATATTTTTTGGTGGCACCGCTTGTGAAAGATATCCTCTCTTGATCTAGCACCGATTGTTTTTCGTAAAAAATGGATTACCAAAAAAGAGCATTTGACACTGGGCGACATGTGAACGACACTGAATCAGACTCAGTGTGCTGAGCCCACGGATTACCTACCTTCCCAAACGAAGATCGAATATATAGTTTGAGAAATTAATACTTAGTTATGGCAAATGTGTTATAATAAATATTCATCAAAGGTTAAATATTTGAAGTAAACAATTGTCAAAAATTTATTTTTTAATGTTATTTGTTGACTTTTTTGATAAGTAATCATACTTTCAATTCACAAAATTTTAAAATTTAAGTTACTTTTTTACGATTTTTTAAAACTTTATTCAAGATTTTTGCAAAAGTTAAAATAGTAATGAAGTCACATTTGTATAAGGTAAAAGCGGCAAAATTTTTCTACATATTTGAGCGAAAAAGTTTTAATTTCTCGACGTACATAGTCTTACAGCTATGACAGAAACATATTTATGTGTTTTAGCTCGGGGATATTTTGAGTAAGTAGCCAGGCAGTGTACTAGTTTATCGATTTTACCGATACATTAAGTGGCACTTATCTCCCCTTAGCTAACATGTTTCGAATTTATAAATAGTTCCTTTTCAAAGTATTTTTTACAAACTAAAGTTTGAAAAATAAACTTTGTCAAAAAGTCCTGACTGGTTCAAAATTTTGTATCAACAGGTCAGTAGGGTGATCGAGGTTAAAACTGATTTTCTCGAACCTACGTTAAAAATTGACCAAAAATATAATCAACGCAGTTTTGGCTGTTTACCGCTAACCTAATAAAATTGCGAAATATCATCTAACAGTGTACTGTCAACTCTGTCTAAGTGGACAGAGTCCAAAATCCCATTTTGTCCGCTTATAAAAGTATTGCTTCAATACTTCAATCCGTCCAATTTATAGGCAAGACAAATCGCCAGTCGTATATAAAAGATTAAGTGGTAAAACACTGTATATACTATACAGTATAAGACTGATAGACTTTTTTGAGAATATGCCCTTAAAATGCTACCGGCGAATTGTCCAGCCTATGAAAAATAATAATACTAACAATTTCTAGCGAGATTAAAAGATGAATAACTTATATTTGCCGGAAAACAATTTTCATACTTTTAATCACATAAAGTATGAAAAAGGAGTTTCCAACGATAACAGCTTCTCAAACCCTTTTTTCTTTTAAATACCGTAGTGGATATTTAAATACCGTAGTGGCGATTTGATTGGACCATGAATTATAGCCTATAATTTATAGGATACTTTAAAAAAACAATTTAAAATTATCGAAGCGAAGTTCATGTGGTCTTATCATAGGTCGTATATTTTTTAATTCAGTTTGTTAAACATAACCGAAATAATTCACCGGAACTGATAATTTAACAAAACCGGATTTTAAAAAGTCTGATACCATTTTTAATGACTCAAAAAAGGGTTTGGTCAGACCCCTAACATAATATGCTATAAACTTGACTTCTATCAACCTATTATGAATTTCGTCATTTATAATTACCAAATTACGAATACTAAGGGTGTGGGTGTCGCTGTTTAAGCTGTTTTTTGAAGTTTTTCCACGCGTTTTCTAGATAATCAGGATAGAGTGGTACTGCACAAACTTGCTCAACTGGAAGAATAAGTCTTCGAACTCAATTTATCACTAATTGTAATCGGATACAATTCAACTTACGCTTACACATGAACCTTCAATAAGCCTCCCCAAAAAACAATCAAGAGCTATCTTCTCCTAGAATTTCTTCAATTTGAGCAAATTTTTGCGATACCACTTTCTTCAGTTTACCAAAAAACCGCGCCGAAAAACAGCCTAATCAGCGACACCCACGCCCTTAAAGACTCATTATACCGTTTTGACCGACAGATCGTGACTATTTGAATGATTCAAAATGCGATTCAATTATTTGGTGGCTGCCCAAATTTTATCCAATGAAATCGGCATTTTCTAAAAGTCAGCGTTTTGATTGGTGCACGAATCCCACGTAGTTTGTATCCGTCAAATAGTCACAATCTGTCGGCTGAGGCCCTTAGTTTACATAGGCCTTCGACTTTTTATAATTGATAATGGAAATTGAAAACTGATTATCATGATTGAATCATATAATCAGTTTTATATATTTAATCACATGCTAAAGCACAACCAGATTTAATCTGATTGCTCTAAGGTACATCGTATTTAAACACTTTGGATTAGACATACTAATAATTTATGGCTTATAAACATTGAGATCAATGCCTGACTCATGGGAAGGTTACGCGTAGACTTTTTTTTCTCACCTTGGGAGTGAGAATGTATCACAAAAAGACTACTGTACAACTTTTTCGAGTCATCTTTAATTTTTATGAAACTGTCTTTCAGCACATTGGAGTAAACTTAAGGGAGTCGTGGGTGCAAAATATTGGAATTCACAAGCTAACATGACGTCATAAGTTTGAATTGACGTTTTGAGCGTGTCTTGTGCAAGAAATGTCACCAAAAACGTATCGAGGCTCGTGAAATTATACACAAGATTGTCAAATAGTATAATGAGGCAAAATTAAAGTTAATTTTATTTATAAAAAACATTAATGTGTCGACTATAAACTTTTCCGAATTATGAAATGAAAAGTTTTAGTATACTCAGTTGATACTTAGCTATAAACCAATGTATGCTAGCAAAGTACTAATTGGATTCAATGTAAACACAACATAGGCATTAAATTGGATAATTTCTAAATTTGAAAAGTGCGGTTTTAAGTCCAGATTAAAGGAAGGTTCGAACTCGGTTTTTAAATCGCTATTTTACAAGAAAACCCTCGAATGACAACGTCCTTATAATAACCCTGTAAGTGATTTTTTTCTCTAACGCTACCTACATTTGTGTTTAGAAAAAGGCCAAGCATGTTTTTACACGTAACTTGTCTAAAAAATAAAAATAGCTTGTCTACTGCTTTTATTTTGATGAAAATAACTATAATTAAATATGGAGGCATCGTAAACCAATTAGGAGTATTGACCATTTGCGATTTAATTTAACGAGGAATAAAGTGTTAACTTGAGTTTTTTTTGACTAAGGTGAATACTCCCAGAATTATCCCATTTTTGACTTCACAAAAATACGGAAATTCCTTATATGAATTCTTGAATATATAATTTTGCTTAGATTTTTCCACCTAAAATATTAAAAATATGATATCGGCTACTGAACTTTTTTAGTTCAGTAGCGCCAGATCGTTCTTTTGTAGCTAATTTCAATATATTTCAAGAAAATTTCCTCAAAATGCAACAACGTCTGTCTAACAAAAATATAATTTTCAAGAAGTAAAGGTCGGAAATCAAAAAAAATAATTTTTCAAGGAATTTTTAGTTTGAAGGTATAAAAAAATATTTATGCGACAGCTCCAGCTACGATGTTTCCGTTTTCTAAGAATTTCAGTTTCTTCTGATAAACCCCTCTCAAGAAAGCGCCAAAAACAATTTTTTCATTAGGTGAAAAAGACCCAAACCAAAAAAGTTTCTTTTATTTCTAATCAGGTTAAATATTATATTCTCCAATTGATCAATAGATTGGAGAAAAAATAAATGTTTCCGGACACTGATACTCCCGTGCAGTGTTCTAAAACGGGATGAGTTTCCAATCCCGATCCCGCCCGGTCCCGACCTAAGTCGAAATTTCCAATCCCGTTTTAGAACACTGCTCCCGTGAATATTCTAAATCGTGCTACCATGGGAGTTAATATAAAAATATGAAAAACTTATCTCACTTAAGTTTCTTAAGAAAGTTTTCAAAAATAATAAGAATCATAAAATTCCGAATTAATGATAATGTTGTTGCAGTATAAACCGCAAAAAAATCTTAAAACAATAAAAAATGCTCGAGTTCACAAAAAAATTCTCTGACTTTTTATCCGTTGAACTACATGCTGTATGGATTCTAGACAAACTACAAAAGTAATCATTTCTTGTCAGTGTGTCTAAGATCAATAAAATCTATACATCGAAAATTCGTTTTTAAAAAAACTGTCAAGTGCGTAAATAAATGTCATGATCTTTGAAAAAGTACCCGTATAAATTCAAATCTTCTTTATTGTAATCTCATCAAATTTTCCTAGAATCTTATCACGTGACTTTATAGTTGAAAAATTTAATTTAATTAAAGATTATTCTCAAGGAAGAACATGTGAACGATTTTTCATCACTTCCCTGATGACTTAGTTAAATAATTGTTCAAGAACAACATATATTACCGCGCTATTGCCAAGCACAAAAGGAGGCCAAATTTCAAACAAATGGTTAACTAATTAAATCAGAATAAATCAGGAAAAACAAAATATGGAGATAAAACCTGAATCTATCCTCAGAAAATGATAAACGTCATAAATACTTGACAGTAACCGTTACAACCCACACATTACCCATGTGCAAAGGCAGCGATGTTATTTTGATCTTACAAGTTGAAACCGCACTGAGTAAGGTGTGGGTTGTAACTATTACTGTCGACGAAATTATGATGCATTTTATTTTCTGAAACGAGTCTCTAAAAAAAGTTAATTGATGCACTCAGGTATTATCTTCGATAAATGCAATATTTCCTAATACACGAAAGATTTTCGAATTATAAGGATAGTTTGTACAATACCAACTTAGCCATATATATATAAGCAATAAACAGCGTTGAAAAACTTAAAAAAACGGCCTAATCAGCGACACCCACTCCATTAAAATAACTTTGAAAAATCTAGCTCAAACAAATGCGCCAGTATCATATTCGATATGTGTTCTTCAGATTAACATTCGCGTTTGAAATTCATTCCAACCAATTAGAGACCCGAAAGGAGGGTCAACCACGAACGTTAATCTGAAACACAGGAGATAACCATCATACCGTACGTATATCCCTGATTCACACTTTTGTAAATATCCCGGCCCTGATTAGGAAACGTATTGTGTTTTTAAGTAGGAGGGCCGGGATATTTACAAAAGTGTGAATATATTGTACATATACCGTATTTCTAAAATTATAGACGAAAACATAACTCGGTTTTTTCACTGAAAAAAAAACTTTGGAAAAATCGTTACAATTGAGCAATTGGGTTACATTTCCAAAAAATTGTAACTTCAAATGAGTTCCCGGTATGCGTTTTTTATAAGTTTGCCTAATTTAGTTGAAACTTCTGATTACAAAAAAACTTTATAACAGTGACAATATTTCCTCTCTGATAGTCACCTTTATTCGTAGCGAAAAATATTTTTCCATGTCGATAAAAACTATTTTAACTACTGTGAATTCTGTCTAAGCGGACACTTTTCAAAATCCCCGTTTTGTCCGCTTAGAGGTACGAGATTTGGGTTTTCAGGAAAAATGCGAGGTTTTAGAGGTGTGTCCGCTTATACAGAATTCACAGTACTTAATTCTCTATAAAATATCGCTCAAAAATATATAAGTTTTGCCATGAAACTCCTTTTATCAAATGCACTTATGTTTTCTTTGGCGACGTGAAATAATTTTATGAGCTGATATCGTTGTTTCTATATAATGATAGCCATAAAAAATATAATCATAAACTTATAAAAATAGTTATAGAGAAAAATCAGTTCGAATGATAGCCGGACTTATGTCTGAAGTACAAAAAAGTATTTAAGGTCAATTCGTCAAAATTCAATCGTAACCTTTTAAAGGTTACAGCTCGTCAAGGAGTCATTATAGAATAAAGTTTCGTAATCTCAAAATGTTATATTCCGTCGTTTGACACTCTCAAGATACTCAGATGAGTGTTGTGAGGCAAAACTCTGAAGGTTACCCAAACGGTTGCATTTTAATTATGACAAATTATTTGACTCATAGAATGAACCAGAGAAATTTTTATTGATACAAAAATTATTTAGACAATTCGGCTAAACATTTGATATGATACTGAACTGGACTCAAAAAAAATATTGGTGTTAGTCTCGCGGTCATCAGACAGTAGGTTTTCCCGCTAAAGGTCGTCAAATTGGCAAATTAGGGGGGGGGAACGAACAAAAAAATCTTGGGCCGAATGCAAAGCGAAAAAAATATGAACAATCGGATTTTTTACCGGTTATTGGTTTAAATTGCCGGTTGCAGCTTAATTAAAGTCATGTTATCAAATACTTTTTTGGTGTTCTCCTTCAAATTTTACATCTAATAATGACCGTGGGAGCTCTGGGAAAAAATTTTTGAAAACATTTGCTATGGAAATGACTGAAAAATTTTTATTTTATAAATGTAGCAATTTTTTCTGACAACAGTCCTGGTTCTGGAAAAAATGAAGTTTTATATGCTAAAAACGGAAGTTAGTGCTCAGAATGAGGGTTTTAAAAACTCATTTACTCACCACTAGATGGCCGAATATATTTTTTTCTGCCCAGAATCGTTTTTTCGGAGTCAATAACCCCGGTAAGACGGATGAATTTTTCTCAACTACTGCAGTTTACTCTGTAGTTATACCGCTGCGCACTCTACCCATACCATAAGTGGAAGCGTTTTGATTATAATTTTGTGGTGACTTAATTGAAGACGGAAAGACAATGCTCGATTAGAGTTCATGACGCAATTTTTCCTCTATTGAAAAATCAGACAGACAAAAACTTTCGATAGATTACACATATTAAGAATGAACTAACAAACCAATTTGTAGCCTTTTTAAGGAAGAGAATATGCTCTGATTGAATATGACCTCTTAATAAATCAAGTCGTATTATGTAATACCTTATTGGATTGATATTTGAAATCTATGAAAATTTTAGGCAAGATACAGTTTAATTTTGTTTTGCTAAACTAAAACGTAATTCAAAAGTTTTGAACAGATATATCATAAATGGGAATTACTATCCGAAATTATAAATAACTGAGAAAATTCAGAATTACTATTATTTACCTAAAAGTGATTTAGGTGACAAACCTCAGATATCTTTTCGAACCGTAGTAAATGATCTTCACAGAAATTAATCGCTATTATGTCTGACTGCTGTGACATTCAAACGACAATCTCCGCCACTTTTAAAAAATCAGTATCTTTGATATGAAATCTGTTAGTAATCATTTATCCTAACAAAAAACTTGTGAAGTTAATCAGTCGCAAATAAATATGTTTATTTCATTTTTGTGAGTCAAGTGTAAACTAAATACCGGCATTATTGGATTCCCAGAAAGTAATGGATTTTCGATTTTAGGAATTAATTATATTTCATACTCTTCCATCTGTATTAGTAATACGACAGTTTAGTTTGAAATTAAATGAATTTATTAACTTAAGTAAACAGAGGTACTAGAATATATTGTCCACCTTGATTTTTTGTGAAATTTATCAATTATTTATAAAAAAAATAATTTTTACCACCAGGTTGCGCCCAAAAAATTTTTGAGAGAAACTGAATTAAAGCTTTCGGGTGTGATTACATGATACAGTTTTACAAACCTAGAACTCATATGCCACAAAACTTCTTGAAGAAACGTTTACTCATTTGAAACCACATTTTTACAAATATTGGTCTTTACTTAAGGGGGTTGTATAAGCATTTCTGATCTCAACGTGGCCTGTTTAGGTATATGAATTTTAAAAATTGTGAAAAAAAATTCAAAATTTTTCAAAAAAAGTGTCTAAAATGAGAAAATGTTTTTGCTCTTGCGCGAGAACGTAAAGTAATGTAGCCATAGTTTATAATCCCGTTTCCAGAAACATGATAGTTGCGAATCTTTTGTACTACTGAAAATTTGGTACGATGACCTTGAGCTCAAAAAAATAATTTCAAACTGTGATCCTGGGAGTTTAAGGGTATCCCGGTCCCTACATTTTCTGCAGTTATTATGTCATAAAATGCACCAAATCATCGTTTATGTTTTGAAAGCACAAAACAACCCAAATAAAACAAAAAAAAAATTCCAAATTTTGATTTTTTTCTGAGTATTTTTTTTTAAAATTAAGTGGAAAATAACGTTTGGTTCAATTTGACCCCCAAAAACTTCAAAATTTCGCGTTGACGTAAGCCAAACTTTCTCTTTAGTGTTTCCCCAGCTTTCTTTTGAGCCTACCTTCGAAAAAATCGAAGCACATTTTTTTTCGGAAATTTTTTCACGTGACCTTGAAAAATCATTATTTTTTTGTTTGGGGCCGAAATTTGACAAAAACCCACCTACAAAGTTCTGTTTGTTTAGACTAGCTTTTGCAAAAATTTGAGTAAATTTTGAAATTTAACCTAGGAGGAGATAGATTTTCTGATGAAAAAAAGTCCAAAAACCGGTATTTTGGACTGGTTTTTTACGTATTCTAGAATAAATAGCACTTATCGACATAAGCTCTCCTACAAAGTTTTTTATACTAATACAATAGTTAATTTGGTTATTAAATAACTGAGAGAGACGTATATTTTCCGTTTTGGCTTAGGTGGCTCTTGTGCCGCTTATGTGTTGAAGGACGTGTGGTCATACAAAAGTTTTGGCAAATTTTTCGCAAGTTGAAGGCTAGTTCTACAAACTGGCTAATCTGAATAATATCTTTGAAGCCGTGTTTCGCTAATATTTAATGCGGTCCCTAATTTGACAATATTCTCGATAAAATATTAGCCAAACACTGCTCAAGGATATTATTCCAGATTAGCCAGTTTGTAGAACTAGCCTTCAGCTTGCTTCATAAATGTGTCAAAACTTTTTTGTATGCTTACACTCCGTGACACATAAGCGAAATAAGAACACATAACGCAAAACGGAAAATCTATCTCCTCCCAGGTTTCATTATGAAAAAAAGCTTAATTTTAATACAGCCTGTATTATTACTATTCAAAACTTTACAGTGGCGTTTTTGTTGATAAGTGCTATATTTTTTCTAGAACATGCAAAAAACCACCGATTTTTGGACATCACGCCTCGAAAAATCTATCTCCTCCCAGGTTAAATTTGCAAATTAGCTCAAAATTTTGCAAAAGCGAGTTCAAAACAAATAGAAACTTTACAGTGGCGTTTTTTTGCAATTTCGACTCAAAACATCAATTTTTCAAGGTCACGTGGAAAAATTTCCGAAACATAATGGGCTTCGATTTTTTCGAAAGTAGGCCCAAAAGAAAGCTGGGGAAACACTGAAGAGAAAATTGGCTTATGTCAACCCAATATTTTGAAGTTTTAGTGGTCAAATTGACACAAATGTTATTTTTGAACATAATTTTGAGAAAAAAACTTAGAAAAAAATCGAAAAAAGGCAAAATTTTCGAAAAAATTTTTGTTGTCATTTGGGTTGTTTTATGCGTTCAAAACATAAACAATTAATTTGGTGCATTTTTATGACATGATAACTGCAGAAAATGTAGGAACCGGGATACCCTTAATGGGGGTATATCTGTCTGATTAAATAAAGGCCTTAGAGGTATTAAAAATGCTCCC
>SCLH01002098.1:68826-86168 GCA_004367855.1 Oikopleura vanhoeffeni
CAAAAATTGACCACAAACGTTCTTTTTGACACATAAAGTTTAGACCTTATCAGCAAAAAAAAGAATTTCGCAAAGTTTGAAGGTTTAAAAAGGCTAAACCTCATACACTTTGATTTGTTTTTGTTCTGCAATTAATTTATAAAGCAAAATGAGTTTAATATCGAAATTTTTGTGCAGATATAAGTACTTTATCATATTTACCTGGTTTTTAAAGTGCGGCAGCCAAAGTTACACACGCTTGCCAGCCAGAAACTCAATAAAAAATTAAACATTGCAGTTACAATAGGAGAGGTTTTAGTCCTCGCAGTATGTTTTGTTCTTATTTATTCCTATCTACCACCGTTCACATCCAAACCCTTTACCAGTCCGGTAGGCATGCCTGACTGTGACCGTGCCATCTTGCTCTATATATGGACTCAAAAGGCCTGCCAGAGTATATAATCAACTAACTATTTGAAATTGAACGCAACAGACGCAAGATATTAGCAACCCAATCAAAACCGTGGAAATAGGAAACAGGCGCGATTTCAAGTTCGTCCAGAGTTAGAAAATGAATCAACCAATCAAGGATAGCTTCACGATTTCGCCATTTTTCAAAATATGTTAGGGAATTATAGCTCTAGGGCCGTTGATCCAATTCACCGTGAATATGTCAAATTATCCAGATATACCCCCTTAAGGCCTGAAATTTCAACGTCGGGCAATACCATTTTTTTCTAAATTGCCTCGAAAATGTTCTGTATACATAAAAATGAATTAATAAATACAACGAAAAAAAATACGACTTTTAGTGGCAAAAATGGCCAAAAACGAAACTTTTCGTTATTTTTGAAGCACTTTTAGGGTGAAAATGGGAAAAACGACAATACCAGTTTTTTGTTATAAAAATCAACTCAATTTACCGGTTGGTCGAACATGCTATGAAAAAAGTTAGAAGTAAAATGTGTTACAGAGATTACGAACTACTATTCCTGAGATTTTCATAAGATTGTTATGAAGGAATAAAAAGTTATGAGCCATATATCCGTTTGAAAAATCATAAAATTTTATTTTTCATTTTTTATCGACGTTTTTTAAAAATATTATGAAAATTTTCCGCAAATCAAGACCAAAATTTTTTTTTAGTGGTTTTTGAATTCTTCATTAAAAATCAGGCAGAATCACTTATTAAATTTTCTGGTATTTATTAAATCTCCGTATGTCAACTAATGGGATGGTCGCGCGATTATCATTTCTAAACTATTAATGAAATTTTTAACACTTGGCTGTACAACCGATAAGTGCCACTCAATTTTTAAAAATATTAAGCTTGCAAAAAATTCCCAATAAAATTGCAGGTGTTATAGGACATTTTTTAACATCAAACCGCAATTAAAGGTCAATTTTTATCTAAAAAAAAAGTTGTTTTTCTCTACTTTTGGCCATTTTTCATGTAAAAAAACTTTGATATTAAAGAAATTTCTAATGGGCAGAATTTTTATGCTACTTTTTAGCGCATAACACCCGAAAATGGTTGAAGAGCTATTAATATCGTCTTAATAAAAAAATCTGAAGTCGGGTTTAGTTGGAAATGGATGTACTGTCTTATTTGTCTAAGCGGACGCTAAAAACGTCCGCTTAGACGTAAGAAAATTTTGAAATTTGAAAAAATGCGTTGGTTTTCGCCCAAAAAACGCAAAAAAACACTAAAACGTCCGCTTAGACAAATTCGACAGTACAATGAAAAGTGGTTCTTTATATTTTCACAGATACTTAGTGAAGTTAAGAAAATAAAAATATGGACGTTTGCAAGAATGAACACTTTTATTGAAGATAAAAAAATAAATTTTCACACTTTTTTTACTTTCATGTATTGCTCTGAAAAAATGTACCAATCTGCCGGACTTATGCTACCCACTTAAATGAGTTCCAGGTATATTTATAATTTTTTGTTATTTTCTAAAAATAATACTTATTTATCACAATGAATTAAGAAAAGCAAGACCGACTGAAGTTTAATTTGAGCACTGAGTGAAAATTTCGATAAAATCTTTTCTTCAAGAAGTCAGGCGTATCATTTATGGTAGATAATAATTTCAAGAAATTGCTCATTAATCAGTTCATTACGAATCACACTCTATATTTAAGGATCTTGCCCTAACACTTACGATTGTTATAATACGGACCTCATCTAAAATAAATAAACTTTTCCGTTAATTTTTCTCATATTTCTTCAAAAAAATTTCTCTTTGAGAAACAAATTCGCTACCAAGGCCAGTTTTATACCAATTCCATTAAAATCGCACGGTTGATCAGTTATTTTATGTATAATACATAGCATGTTATAAAATGTCAGTCAAAACCAACCATTACTATTTTAAATTATTTTGGATATATACCCAGGGGCACAACCGACTACTTTCGCTTGGAAACGCAATTTCGTGGAAAAAAACGTTTATTGGAGAACATCGGTTTCCTAGATAGTACAGTATGTATTATTTTCGATCCGAATCTACGCGTTGTGCTGTGAAATAAAATCATACAGTGAATATTAATTGTAACATATATATTTCGACAATCAAGTTGGAATAATCAGTACCATAAAAACAGCACCGATGATTCCAACTTGATTCAAAGATACCCCACAAAGTACAGATTTTATAAAAATTTGTCCTTAAAAAATACGGATAAAAAATCTCCGTAAAATTTCCTACAAAAAATCTTAATTTTTTCTGAATTGTAGCCCTTCCCAAAAATGGTCCCCACTGCGGCCACTCTAAGGTAGTTTTTTTTTAGACGCGACAGATTTGATTTTTTACCATTTTGTCATTATGAAAAATCGTAAGAAAACTTTATTTTGGGAATTTTATTCTTCAGCCATTAGTCTTAGAATTTCATCTAGTTTTGTATGATACCCATAGTGGGTCATTTATGATCATTCGAAAATCTCGAATTTTGAAAAATTTCGAAAATTAAAAAAACAATTTCGGCCTAAGCTTTTTTAGTTTCCAGTTGAATGCAAAAAAACGTTTTGTGATATTTCATACGGTTCGTCTGTGGTGAAAAGTCAAATCTGTCGCGTCTAAAAAAAAACTACCTAAGTATAATGTGCCAAAAAAATAATTTATACGGGAAAAAATCAAGGATATTTGTACACAGATTATTTTTACACTCAATACTTTCAAATCGATGTTATTAAATTTTACTTGCAAAAAAATATCGGTTCTTGAATAAACAAAATACAGTATGTCACATTTTTGCTCATATTCTTAGCTTTTTGCAGAAATATGATTGACACCGCTGATTGGTCAATAAGCATGTTAATTAGGTGCTTCACAGATTAACCTGCTTATTGACCAATCAGCGGTGTCAAATCATATTTCTGCAAAAAGCTAAGAATATGAGCAAAAATGTGACATACTGTACAGGTTTTAGGTTTTTTCAAAAATAGTTTCGAAAAGTGGGGTTTCTAAGGGAGATTAGTCGAAGAAACCCGAATCTCGATCGTACACTGCGATGCACCGTCTCTCTAATGTTAAGCGTGTCTTATAGTGGAGACAATATTTTCGAAGACATATTCTCAAATGTAGGTCCGTTTCAGATGATTACACACTTCAATAATGCTCTCCAAGGGATTTTCTTTAGAAAAACTTTTAGTGCCGATATCATCTCAAATTCCTCTCATTTGTTTACAAATATGAATAGTCCATTTATATCAAAAAATAAGGCAGTAACCGACGCGTTTTACTGTTTTTTTAACATCTGTTAAGGTGGTGGTGGTTTTGTTCGCTTAGAGGTACCCCGTTTTGTCCGCTTAGACCTATTTTGCTCTAAAACAACCCTAGATGGCGCTAGAGAGCTTAAAACTAAAGCCAAATTCGCTATAGTTACTGGTCAACATCATAAAATAAGAAATACTGCCAAAAAAGTTAAATTATAAGTTTTTTGTTATTTTGAAAGTTTAAATTACAAAATCCCTCTAAGCGGAGAAAAAAAAATTACCCAGTTTTGTCCGCTTAGACCTATTCGGCTCTAAATCACCCCTAGAAGGCACTAGAGAGCTCAAAATTAAAGCCAAATTCGCTATAGACACTGGTCAACCTCATTAAAAGAGAGCTATCGCCAGAAAAGTTAAATTAGAAGTTTTTCTTTCCATTTTTTGTTATTTTAGAAACTTTAAACTAAAAAATCTCTCTAAGCGGTCGGATTCAGACCAATTTTTTTATTTTGATATTAACACAATATTTGTGCTCAGTTTGAGCTATCTTAGAATGTAATTGGATGAGTTGTTTTCAAAAGCCGAATTATATAAAAAATTTGGCTAAAAATCTGGTAAAAAACGACCAGGAAGCCCCGTAATAGATATAGGTTCTATAGGCAAGTCATATCTTTTAACCTAAAAGAGCTAGAGATCTGATTATATGATTTTTGAACTCAACGTGCCTTTTTAAGTTATAAAAAACTCAAAAAATTTTCGAAAAAAATCTTAAAATTGTTTTTAAGTGTCGAAAATAAAAAATGTTTTCTGCTCTAGCACTCGAACGGTTAAATATTTGGTCATAGTTTATTATACTGTTTCCAGAAACATTCAACTTACAAATCGTTCGGTACACTGGAAAATGTCATACGATGACATGGATGTCAAAAAATAATGTTCCAAATTAATTATCCTGGAGGTTAAAAAATGAAATCGGTACCTCGGACAAGGAATTTCACAAAAAATTATCTCGAAAAGCTAAAGTGCATGCAAAAATAGTTTGCCATGTAACATGTAAAAAATACGACTTTCCGTGATTAAAATAGCAGAAAACAGTCCTTTTCAACATCTCTGATTCCTTTTCAGTAAAAAAGTCGAATAAAATGAAAAGAATTTTTTCCGCCTTTGAATTTCACAGATTATGAGCAAGGTTGAAACATTTCTTAAATAGAACGAAAAAAAATACGTATTTTACAAAAAAAAATTGCTCATGGTTAACCTCATTTACCAGTTTGTTCAACATGCTATCATAAACATTTAAATTAAAAGTTGTTCCAGAGATTACGAACTAACAAATAAGAATTTTTTAGTTTCTTTCTATGTCTATGCCGAGAGTAGCTGGAAAGACTTTTTCAGAAGGCAATAACGCTTCACTCCATCTTCGGATTAGTATGACAATTGCCAACTCGTACTGTAAAAATTAGGGAAGAACCAAAAGTATTATCTGGATATAAAAAATAATGAAATAACTTGGTCTATTTAATATCATTTAGATTTTTATCTAATTTTTTTTAAAGGAAACTAAAATTAATGGACCGAAAATTGCGTTACTCTAACATTAAGGGAATACCTGACGGACCTTATATCTCGACACTCAGACATGGTAGAAAGCTAATTTTAACTTTATTCTCAATTTTGTTATCGGTTTCATTCAAAAAAAAAATTTTGATATAAAAAAATTTCCGAAATTTCTTATTTTTTCCGAGTATAATTTTCCTTCTACAGGCTCTAATTTCTAAAGTTTTACCCCGTTCACGCTAATTTTTGTTGCATGAGTTCACTCTGAATTCAGTCTTGAAAAAAATTTCAAATTTTCGAAATTTTTTTTTTCTTAGATTGAAAAAATAGGGGTTCCTGACGAACGTTATATTTCGGGAACCATATATGGTAGAATCTTAATTTTTGCTGCATTCGAAATTTTGTCAACGGTTTGCTTACAAAATAATTAAAAAATTTAAATTTTGACTGAAAAAAAAGTATTCCAAATAATTGACTGAAACTCGTGATATAGACATCGGATCTCACTTATTTTTTGTCATTTTAAATGCTGATACATCGCAAAAATATTTTTTTTTGTATTTTCTTCAAAAATAATTTTGCAAACCTGAGAAAAAACATATTTTTGCCGAATTTTGAAGTAACCTAAACTTCAATATTGATATTCTCCGAATATGTTCGATTATGAAAAAACGCTTTTCAGGAATTTTTTTTTGACTTCAGATGTTCGAGGTAAATTTTTTTAGCCGTGATGTACCAAAAACAGCCATTTTGAGCACTTTTTCAACGATTACGGACAAATTAGATGATATTTCCAAATTTCCTTGGATATTCTCCTTTATTTTTTAAAATTCATTTATATCCCTCACGAATAAAAAAATATGTTATCGCCTCGGCCAATTAAAATTTATTTAAAAAATGCGAAATCGACTTTTTGTACCGGTACAAATATCGGTACGATCATACAAAAACTTTTGGGTACTTTTTTTGAAAAATTTAGACAAATATCTCTTGGGTCCCAAAATATGAAACTCGAAGGACTGTTATTCAGCTCAGCAAAGACGTTTAAAATCACTAAATGGCGTCAGGTACTCCCTTAAGGTCTATATATAAAATATTAAAAAATAATTTTTTGCAATTTTTTTCAGTCGACCATAAAAAACTATCCTTATATGTACATGTATCATATTTGGCGGAACTGAGAGTTCGAATAAGGGAACAGTCAATGATCGTGTTCATTCAAGATTTAGGAGAATCATTTACAACAGTAATTGGGTTTTGTCTTTAGAGCTTAAGCTAACTGGCCTCGAAATACAATTGTGTGCATAGCATTTTTATAGCCATCGATAATATCCATTTCGGCTAATTATGGTAATTAATTAACCGTTTTATTTCAATTTTGAATACTAAAGCCTTATTAAATTCGAAATTTTTTTGGCCTATATTAAATTTGAAAAAATTATAAACATGTTATGAAAAATCAATATTTTTGGGCTTATTGAAATAGTACTATTATATTATATACATTTTAGCTAAAACTTTCAGTTCCAACTAGCTCTTTCGTTCTGAAAATGATTGTAATAGATGGAAAGCTGAAAAAATTTTGTTTCTTAAAAGAAATCTATACTATAAACTCACTCGTTTTATGATACAAAATTTCTCTAAAATGTATAGTTAGTATTACCTCTCGAGTTATATTTACAAAATCTCTTATTTGATCGATATCGCGATACATAAATTTATAATTATGATAATGGTAATAAAACCAAAACTAGTCAAAAAATAAAAAACATTTATGAAAAAATGAATTTATAACGATTGAATAACTAGTAGGATTCCAGGTCTACAATTTCATACACTGGTACAATTAGTTTACTAAAATAGATACCATCACGGTATTACCATGACCAAATATGTTGAATTTGATGAACAAATTTTAAAACGTGTCACTTGAGAACCGTAATAAGAAATTATTATTTTTTTTGGTAATAGTTTTTTCACGATTTTTATTAATAATATCTTTATAAAAGTGAAACTATCAAAGTATAAATTATTTTACGAGCTAATAGAGCGGGAAATAAACAAAAACGTCAATTTAAAAAGGAAGCAAACTAAATTAATTCATTACACTAAATAAATGAAAACAAGTTATTGATAAATTTCTGAATTCTGACATCAATAACATTCATTCAGGATATTTTCGAGATAAGTTTAAATAAATATTGTGAGTTCACCAGTTTTTAATTTCATATTCAAAATTATCACCATAAAAAAATTTTCTCCAAATTTGTGGTCGTCAAAATGTGAAGAAATATTTGAACAAAAAAATTCTTCAATTAATTTAATAAGAAAGATTAGTTCCTGACAAAACATCAGTTCAGAAAGTCATCAAATGATCATTTTATAACGTAGGCCGTGTTAGCCCACATTATTTAGCTAAAAATGTCTAAATGATGTGCAAATAAAATAATAAGAACTACAATTAAATAAACACATCTTTTTTGCTGATTATTGACACTGAGAAATTAAAATTTTTATGAAGATTCCGTACCAGATCCAGGGGTCTTGAGTTCAAATCCTGGTGCTACATAAAATTAATCTGTATACATCTTTCTGTATAAGTTATACAGTATAACTATTATTTCTGTTTTTAAAAAATTATGCGGACTAAAAAATTTCCATGGAAAATGCTTTGGTCGATTTTTTTTTGCAATTGGTCCACTGTGACTTCGACTAGGAGGACTAGAAAGGATACCGACAAATGGTTTTTTGCATGTGAAAACTTGGGAAAAAATATATGGTGAAATTTGTTTTTGCCTATGGTCCAAAGGTTGACCACCTTACCGGAAATCAATCATGGAAATTGCTCAAAATTACCAAAAAACGATGCGAATTACCGGTGAACCGGTTATCACTAGAAAAACAAAAAATTTCACCCTTACAAATTCGGTCAGGATTAAGATACAAAAAACCGTTTGTCTCTATCCAATCTGCTTCTCACAGAACAAATATCCCTTTAGTGGGCCAATTGCAAAAAATCGGGTGAGGTATTTTTTTTAAAGGAACATCGCCGATGTTACATCGGACATTCGGCATCATAGCTAGGAAACCAAATGATGTATCAACAAACCTTTTTTTGCACCGTGTAGCCAACTAAATTTGTGACATTGGAAACTTTTGGTTTTTTCCAAGTCAACCGGTTCACCGGTAATTGATGTTTTAAACCGAAAGTTCAGTGGTTCGAATCTCAGTAGGCCCAATTTTTTTTATCTAATTTTATTGAATTGTATGTATTTATGATAATAATCGGTCTCGATGTGATAATGGATTAACAAAAACGGTCAACAGTTTTCTAGTGATTTACTCGAAAAATAAATATTGAAATTTTTTTTCGAAAATTTCTATGTTTATGCTCAGAAAAACTGATGATTTCAAAGGTCGATTGCCGGTTGACTTGGAAACAAACAAAAAATTTCCAATGTCACAAATTGAGTTGGCTACACGGTGCTTAGGGGGTGGTACGTGATTTTTGACATTTTGGAGGCTTGGTACGGCTAAACTAATGACGGTAGAACATTTCTCATCAATACATATGAAAGATCTATCCTTGGTCTCGCGATTCCATTAGACAATTCAGTACCACTCCCAACCAACCATCTGGTTTAACCGGGTTAAACACGAGTCCCTCAGCTTTTTTCAAAGAAACAAGGATCCTAGAGCTTATATCGGAAAGTTTTGAGATTTGGTGAGAATCCGGAAAATTGTCTGAATTTTGGTGAATCGGAGCTATTTTTTTCGATTTTTGCCTCAGGGTCAGCAATCTGGTTGAATATGCCGAAAAATGGTGTTTCCGACGTTTGATACAAGGCTTTTTCTGTGGAAATGCCAGAAACTACATTTTCGTAATTTAACAAGCTCAAGGAGTGGTGAACATTGAATCGGTCGTACTTTTTGAATTTCCGCCTGATTGGCTGTAAATCGACAAAAAAGTGCGCGAAAATCGACAATTTTGAACATAAAGTGAAAATTAGAAAATCTAAATACCAGCAAAAAATTCCTTGTATACGATTTGCTGGAAACGATATTAGCAACTATGGTCTACAAACCCATTTTTTTTCTAGAATCCGTTGTGTGGAAAATGAGACCATAGTGCTAATATCGTTTCCAGCAAATCGTATACAAGGAATCTTTTGGTGGCATTGAGATTTTTCTAATTTTCACTTTTATGTTCAAAATTGTCGATTTTGCGAAATTTTTTGTCGATTTACAGCCATCAGGCCGAAATTCAAAAAAGTACTTCCCATTAAGATGTTCATCAACCCTTGGGCTTTGTTATATTCCGAAAATTACGTTTCTGGGCATTTCCATGTGGATTTCTGTTGAAAAAGCCTTGTATCAAAACGTCGAAAAACACCATTTTTTCGGCATATTCAACCAGATTGCTGACCCTGAGGCAAAAATCGAAAAAAAATAGCTCCGATCACTTAAAATTCAGACAATTTTTTTCCGGATTTCTCAACCAAATCTCAAAACTTTCCGATATAAGCTCTAGGATCCTTGTTTCTTTGAAAAAAGCTGAGGGACTCGTGTTTAACCGCGGTTAACCAGATGGTTGGTGTGAGTGGTACTGAATTGTCTAATGGAATCGCGAGATCAAGGATAGATCTTTCATATGTATTGATAAGAAATGTCTACGTCATTAGTTTAGCCGTACCAAGCCTCCAAAAAGACAAAAATCACGTACACCACCCCCTAAGGGGGTATAATCTGTCTGATTAAATAAAGGCCTTTGAGGCATTAAAAATGCTCCAAATTGATACGAGGTGATAATTAAGTGTACTAAAAACCCAGTCATCAAAAAAATTTTTCGAAATTTTGCATTTTTTTGTTTTTTTTTCTAAGTATTTTTTTTTAAAAGATGAAGTTAAAAAAAACGTTTGCTCGAATTTGAACCACAAAACTTCAAAATATCAACTTGACGTAAGCCCAACTTTCTCATCAGTGTTTCACTGGCTTTCTTTTGAGTCTACTTTCGAAAAAATCGAAGCACTTTTTTTTTCGGAAATTTTTTCGGAAAATGACCAAAAAAATCATATTTCAAGTTCTAGCTGGAAATTGCAAAAAAGCTCTCCTTGATCTTCTTTAAATTTTCTGAGGAATACTTGATAAAAATTTGAGCTATTTTGCAAACATATCCTCGGAGGAGATAGATTTGAAGTCTGCAATTGTTAAAAATCGTCGGTTATTGGCGTTCTAAAGTTTTTCGATCGCGGATCGAAAAAAGCTCTCCTGAAAAATTTATATACTACCGTTACGGTGATCTGGAAAATTTGAGCTCAATTGGATATAACCGTCTGGGAGGAGATAGATTTTGAAATTTTTGAAAAACGTCACCTTGTTGCTATAGCTGTACCTATTGGTGTAATGGTCAAAAATAATTTGTGATGTACTTTTTTCGCAAAGATTAAGGGTATCCCGGCTCCTACATTTTATGCAGTTATTATGTCATAAAAAGCACCAAATAAATTGTTTATGTTTTGAACGCATAAAACAACCCAAATGACAACAAAAAATTTTCGAAAATTTGCGTTTTTTCGATTTTTTCTAAGTATTTTTCTCAAATTATGTTCAAAAATAACGTTGTGTCAATTTGAAAAACTTCAAAAATATCGGGTTGACGGTAAGCCAACTTTTCTCTTCTGGTTCTCCCAGATTTCTTTTGGCCTACTTTCGAAAAATCGAAGCACATTTTTTCTGGAAATTTTTCGACGTGACCTTCAAAATTCATATTTTTGAGTTTTGGGGTCAAAATTGGAAAAAAACGGCTCCTCAGAAAAGTTTCATTTGTTTTGGCTACCGTTAAAAAATTTGAGTGAATTTTGAAATTTAACCTAGGAGGAGATAGATTTTCCGATGAAAAAAGTCCAAAACCGGTAATTTGAACGCGGTTTTTTACATATTCTAGAATGAATATAGCACTTATCGACAAAAAGCGCTCCTCAGAAGTTTCCAAATACTAATTGTACAGGTTATGTTTAAATTTGGGTTTTATTTCAAAATAAAACCTGGGAGGAGATAGATTTTGCGTTTTGGCTTAGGTGGCTCTTGTGCCGTTTATGTGTGAAGGAGTGTGGTCATGCAAAAAGTTTTGACACATGTTTTACGCAAGATGAAGGCTAGTTCTACAAACTGGCTAAACTGAATTATATCCTTAAAGCTCTGTTTGGCTAATATTTTATCGAGAAATATGTCAATTTAGGGACCGGGATACCCCTTAAGGATAGATCTACAAATTAGCATTTTTCGGTTTTTCTCATAAGCTTTTAGTTTTCAGAATATATCACCGTGAATATGTCAAATCTGCCGATATACCCCCTTTACTGGCTTTCTCTTGAGCCTACTTTCGAAAAAAATCGGAGCACATTCTTTTCGAAAAAATTATATTTTCAAGTCTGCATCGAAATTTCGGAAAAACGCCCACTGCAATCCTTCAAAATGGCAACAAGGTGTGCTTAAAAAAATTTGCGCCCATTTTGAAACTAATCCTCGGAGGAGATAGATTTTTAAGCCAAAAATCGTGAAAAACGGCCAAAAATCGTCGGTTTATTGGACCCGCTAAAAAATTCAGTCATCGTAATGGAAAAAACGCCTCACTGCAAATCTTAGTTTGCTTATTCCACGTATTATGTCAACTTTTGAAAACACATTTCGATATATGGTCTCGAAGGAGATAGATTTTGAAATTTCGCGAAGTGACCCCTGTCACGACTATTGTGACGATTGGTGTAGTCATCAAAATCTGAGTTTGACCTTCTATTTCACAAGATGAAGGCTAGGTCTACAAATTGGCATTTTGGAATTATTGCTCAAGCTTCAGATTTTCCTAAACTAGCTCTGCAAAAATTGCAAATCAGACATGAAACACCCCCTAAGGTACATTTTGAAAAATAATTCCGTCAGTTTTGTAAGCACGTTTCTGATTGGACGAGCCATCCGTCACTTTCGACTTTTTTATTGGATGCAAGATTTTTGCTCAATATATTTTAGTTAGAGGTAATACTTTGTCCAACAGTTTGTACTTTTGCGATAATTGGCCATTGAAAACCCCGTTTTTCGCCTTAAAATGCGACGACCACCCCTTAAGGGGTACTGGTCGCTGGAATTGATTTTCTCGGTAAAATTAGCCAACCAGGGCGTCGGTATATTATTGAGATTAGCCAGTTTGTAGAACTAGCATTTAGCTTGCGTGCAAGATGTGCAAAACTTTTTTGTATGCCATACACTCCCCCACACATAAGCGACACAAGAGGACCTAAGCCAAATGGTAAAACTATCTCCTCTAGGTTTTATGTTGCATTGGCTGAATTTTTGAACATAACTTGTAAAGTGGTAGACCAAAAAAACACTCGAACCATTTTTCCTAATTTCGCTCTAGTTTTTCTAGTTAGAGAGAAAACCACCGTTTTTTTGGCAATTATTTGTTGGAAAACTATCCCCTAGGAAAATTAAATAATTTTGCCGATTTCCGACGCCTTAAATTCGAAATAATGATTTTTTTTAAGGACCCCGAGAAAAATTTCGAAAAAAAAAGTGCTCCGATTTTTTGTAAGTAGACTCAAAAGAAAGCTACTGAACAACGACCAGAAATTTGGCTTACGTCAAGGTGATATTTTGAAGTTTTAGTGGTTAAATTAAAGCAAACGTTATTTTTTGAACTTCATTTTGAAAAAATACTTAGAAAAAAAATCGAAAATTTTTTTTGTTCATGATTTGGTCGGTTGTTCAGTTGGTTATCACCCGGGGTACATTTTGGAGCATTTTTATTTGCCTCTGAGGCCTCATAAAAACGCGACCAGTACCCCTTAAGGATGTGGGGCACGATAATTGGGCTCTTTTTTACACATTTTCAAGTGAAGTCTGAGAAACCTGACTCAGAAAATAATTATTTTTTTTTCAAATACGTAACACAACTCTTAAGGAAAGGTGCCAGTAACTATTCAGAGCATCTGATACCTCAACCTAACGCCATAAAAATGGGTTTTAAGGCTCCCTAAAAGCACTAAAAAGCCTACTCCTCATCAGTCCTCATCACTTTTTCTTTGTTATTTGCGATCAACTCCAAATATGAATGCGCACTCCGAGCGGTAGAAATTTCAAAATTTTTTGCCCCTAGTGGTCAAAACCAGCGTATTTGGGAGCCTCACGCAAAAGCCTACTCCTCCTTGAAAATATGTATTTTTTTTTAATTTGTGCTTCAAATTCACCGCAAAGGCTGAATTATATGGTCTGAACGGTAGCCTTTTTTCCAATTTTCCTCTCCATGCTCAGGAACGACTTGTGAATTTCTAGTTTTTGTTAAAATCTGACTTTTTTGAAATTAAAAAAAAAATAATAAAAATTTAAATTTAACGTTTTGCAGTATTTCGAGTTAAGTGTCTACATTCGGCAATTTTGAAAGGTGACAAATAAATTCTAGATCGAAATTGGTACCTTTCAATTCAAATTTCTCAAAAATCTCAAACTTATTTTTTTTTTGAAAAAAAATCAAAATTCAGAAAAAAATCCTCGGCTTTAAAAAACTCAGTGGAAAATTCTCTACAAAATGGGGCAATCAAAAAAGTTTTTCTGATAATCTCAATTATTCGTCTCCCACATCCTTAAAGGGTATGGTGGTTTCCCTAATTTTGACATATTCCCGATGAAACATTAGCCCAAACAGGGCTTCAAGGATATTATTCAGCTAGCAGTTTGTAGAATAGCCTTCATCTGCATAACAACATGTTGTCAAAACTTTTTGGGCGTGCATACACTCCCACACACAATCAGCGAGACAGGGAGACCTAAGCCAAAACGGAAAATCTATCTCCTCTCAAGGTTATTTTGAAATAAACCTAAATTTTAACATAATCTGTATAAATTAGTATTTAAAACTCTGAGGAGCGTTTTTGTCGATAAGTGCTATATTTTTTATAGAATATGCGATAACATCGTTTTTTGGACTTGTTTCATCGGAAAATCTATCTCCTCCTAGGTTAAATTTCAAAAATTCACTCAAATTTTTGCAAACAGTAGGTCCAAACAAATAAAAACTTCTGAGGAGCCGTTTTTTTCAATTTCGGCCCCAAACTCAAAATATGAATTTTTCAAGGTCACGTGAAAAATTTCCGAAAAAAAATGTGCTTCGAGTTTTTTGAAAGTAGGCTCAAAAGAAAGCTGGAGAAACACTAAAGAGAAGTTGGCTTACGTCAAGCCAAAATTTTGAAGTTTTAGGGCTCAAATTGATACAAACGTTATTTTTCCACTTAATTTTGAAAAAAATACTCAGAAAAAATCGAAAAAACTCAAAATTTTCAATTTTTTTTGTTCTTGTTTGGGTTGTTTTGTGCTTTTAGAACATAAACGATTGATTCGGTGCATTTTTATGACATAATAACCGCAGAAAATGTAGGAACCACCATACCCTTAAAATCGTTTGTTGATACATCATTTGGTTTCCTCGATGCCAAATATCCGATGTAACTTTAAAAAAAAAGTAACCTGAAGGGTTTCTTGCATTTTGAGATAAATACACCACATAAACAAACTTTTTTTCAGAAAGTTTGGTTTTTGTCAGGATGTTTGAGTATGTGGTGTATTTGATTTCAAAGTTACCATTTTTGGTGAAAATCTATGATGACATTCAATTCGTGATATCTGCAAGCCGGTTATACTCTCTTATACGGCTTTTTGATCATTAATAATGATTCATTATGCAATAAAATCATGAGTTTTCAATTAGAGGGGCTCCATTTATCTTAAGAGAGAATCCGGTGTTGTATAACCGGCTTTTTTGCCACTTAACAATAAATTGAAACCATTAAAACAAGGAATCTATAGTTTAATTGAAATTTATACCGCGTGAGTTTCAAGTGATGTCGAGGCAAAAAGCGATAGGGTGTACTTAATCCGAAATATCCGCTTTCAGAGCACCATTAGGCGTTATCTTGCAAATTCAAAAAATAGAGAATTTCGAAAGGAATCAAATGATGCTATTCTTCAAAAATCGTATACGCATGATTATTTTTAGCTCAGGCTAAACACTTCACCGGAGTGTCATTTTTACGTATCACTGTTGGCCTCGACGCCACTTGAGACACAGGCGGTACATATGTATTCTTGAGAATAATCGGTCGATAGGTGTATTAATCTGTCGCTGCTAAAAATAACCTTACAATTATAAATTGACATTCTTACTTAAATCATTTCGGGATTTCAGAAAAATGCGTAATGGTGGCGAGAAAAATTTCCAAAATTTTGAAACATAAAAAAATCACAAATGTCGTTTTCTCGTCTGGTTCTCGCAGAAGACCTAACAATATTATCTGGAAAATTTAAGGGTCAATTTTTAGGGTGCCTCCAAAAGTATTTTTTCTAGAAACAAAACCAGAGAAACTTCATTTTTTTGTACAAAATGTTACAGGTTTGGATCAAAAACGTCCTACTAGCGTAGGTTCAAATGAATATTTTGGCAATTTAAACTGTTCGTCACCTTTAAACGAGCAATTTGAATGGCCAAATTGCCCGTTTATACCCATGCTAGAGGGCCGTTTTGAACCAAACCGTTTCAACCAAACTGTCCGTTTAAACCCACGCTACTGTACATCGAATGCAATGGCGCGCCACATATTCAGCACTTACTATGACGGGGTTTCACTCAGAATTAAAATTATTTTTCAAATCTTTCGAAAAAGCTGTCCATAGGCGCAAGTTTTCATGAGAATCTATGTAAGATTCTCTGAAACCGATTTTACCGGTTGAGAACGATATTTATCGGTTGACTGGGAAAACGAAAAAAAAAATCAGTATTTTAATTTTGGTCAGGTACAAGATGCAAAAAAACGTTTGATGATACCATGTCTTAGCTTCGACTCCGTCAAAATGTTTTTTTGTGTCTTTTAAAAAAACAGCTTCCTTATAAATAAGGTAGTTATTTAGGGAGTTCAATTTAAGGAGTATCTGTTCTGAGAGAACCAGACAAGATAGCGAAAAAGGTTTTTTTTGCATCTGAATCGTAACCGAATTTGTAGTGGTGAAATTTTTTCTTTTTTGCCGGTTCACCGGTAATTCGCAAAAAACGTTTTTTCGGTAATTTTGAGCGATTTTGATGACTGATTTCCGGGTCACGTGATCAACCTAAGAAGCCAAAAAAAATTTCCAAGGTTTCACAAAAAAATCATTTCTCGCTATCTTGTCAAATTCTACCAGTCGAAATCACAATTGAACTACCTAAAAAAAACGACCCCCGTCTATAAAGAATTAATACTCAACGTGAAAAGTACATTTCGATTAAAATAGACAAAAATTTCGGACATATGAAGTTGCCGCTTTGGAAAATAAATCACCAGAAACAAAAGGTGTTGAAACAAATAAATCTTTGGCGCTACAGCTATGACGGGATTTTTTCAGTAAACCTTAAGGTGGTAGCAATTCGGTCGAAAACGGTTCATTAAATCAATTAAATTCCAATTTTTTCTCAGAGTTGATACCACGTTTTTGAGCTGAAAACCCCCGCCAATACATATCGTGTCTAATTATCCCAGGTGGTGGTCTTAAAGAAACTGAGGTTGTTTTTTAGATTTGACTGTGCCACCACAGACGAACCGTATGAAATATCACAAAAAGGTTTTTTGCATTCAACTGGAAACTAAAAAATGCTTGACCTGGAGGTAAATTTTTTTTTCAAAATTCGAGATTTTCAAATGACCCAATATCCCTTTATCACCTTTTGGTTAGAATGCGTAGCCACNAAAGTGACTTTAGTATGCCGAAATTATTGCAATAATTGTTTTTTAGATTTCGCAGAGAAAGCCTGCAAAAGTACCACTACTTAAAAATTTCCAATAAGATAGCTTTTTTAGGTTCACCACGGTGTCCAGCCAAACCCGTAGTAGGTATGGAGAAACGATTGTTACATTCGTAACTGACAAGATATTTACCGCTGAAATTTTTTTCAGTTTCCGAGCTCTACCGATAATCAGCTTAAAACACCGGGAAAAAAACCTATTTAGATTAATATTTTTTAATTGCTTGAAGCGTTTGCAGAAAGTTTTTTTTCCTGTTGTCAACAAAT